>JANZXP010094332.1:0-21861 GCA_027576715.1 Erythroxylum flavicans
AGACTCTAGGGGGAGCCATGATAAAGACCTAACAAGCTTCATAATAATCCATGAAGTTGGTGCGTGCACACAAGTAAATATAAAACCACGTGAAAATCAGAAAGTCATGAATGCTTGGCATATGGTCTTGTTGTTAATAGAGCTTTTGGAGTCTTAGCTTAAAATTATCTAATGAGGATTTACAAATTATATTTTTTAAAAACAAATTATTCTATAAATTAATGATTTAGAGTAAAAATAAATTTAATTAATTAACTCTAATAAATTTAATTTGCTTATATTATTTAATCAACTAACGGTTCATAATTGTCATAAATCGAGTTTTTCATATAAAATTAGGTGAATAATCCGATATTTAAAATAATTAAGATATATATTAAATAAAATACTAAACAATAGTAATAGTCTATTAATTAAGTTATTCAAAATAAATTATTTGATAAATCAATAATAACAAGTTAACAACAACGACAATCTCACTTATACTCAAAGCTTAAGATAATAAATCAATAACTCATACTCAAATAATATATTGGATATTATATTTAACACGTGTAACGTATTTCTACCTTCTTTCAAGATGTGGGAGGCACTTGACCTCTCTTACCACCAACTGTTATTATAGCTTTCATTGTATAATTACTGAAGCAATTATTTTAACACAGTGATATTCAATTCTTAGGGCCATACCCTATAAAGTCACTAGTCCACAGATCCACGCGTCGAGGGTCAAGAAAGAAAATAGGCCTTGTTAATTAATAATTAGTAATATTAGTTACAAGTTAACAACCACTGTCGCCCGATATTAAATTGTGTGGTCAATAATATAATGACGCATTCTACAAAAGAAATTTTGATGAAACGCTGCGTTTGATATTGAAAATCTTTTGATTGCTTGCTTGCCTAAAAATCTCCATCTTTAAGGTGTAGGCAGATTAATTGGTAGCCAATTTCATTCGCAGATGAATATCTTTTCTTTTTTCTATTTATAGTTTAAATTGCAAATTAAAGTTTCTCAAAAAATGAAAATAAATATTTACTACTATTTTTAATATTATGATATATTTTAATATTGTTAAAACGATATTAATAACACGTTTCATTATGATAAAATTAGATTTTTATTAATTCGTATCGATTGGTATAATTTAACAAAATAGTTTCTTTAAATAATTTACAAAAATATGATTTAATTTTTAACATTTTATAAAATTTTAAATGAATTCATACCATAAATATTATTTGCATATATTAAATTAAAATATAATAAATATTGTTCTTGTAATTTTAAAATGTCAAGTGATATTTGAAATAACATTAAAAATGTGCTTAAATTTTTTATGTATTACAATGCAAATCAAACTTTTAATATTTCTTTTCTTTTATAATGATATATTTAAAAAACCTAAATTCAGAAATATTTTTAAAATTATATTATGTTTCAGTTTTTGAGTTAATTTTTTTAGTTTTATTCGTAGCTAAGTTGTGTAAAAATAAAAGAGGAGCTAAATATTTAGCTTTTTATACGAGAGGTCTGTCCCATTATTCGTCAACTTACACTAATGTTTGTTATATGTTCATTGTAACGTATTATACATCTCATATTAGGAGCATGAGATGGTGACAAATTTTTCAAAAAGGAAAAAATAGTTTAAATTAACATAAAACACTTACATTAGTAAAAATTATATCAATTACAAGAAAAAATATAAAATTATTTATAATTTAAGCTTAAAAATATAAATTCGTCTACAATCAGTCCATCAAACTCTTTTATTATCAGCACATTACAATTATTAAAAAAAAAAAGCAAATAAGAGCATGCAACCCAACAACCTTTACTAGTTGACTTGAGGCATGCTCTTTAATCATGAATGGGATTGAACCATATATCATCCTTTCATAATTACGAAGATAACTTGGTCGGGTCTACAAATCCCATTATACCATGTTATGATTGAAGCATGTTAAAGGGCATTTCCTTTTAACCATATCAATTTTCTATGATCACCCCAAGAGAGAACAAAAAAAAATGAAAGTACTCTTTGAGATGATAAAAGCTCGCTATCTCTTCTATAAACCAACTTATTACTGTAGATGGGGCTCACATGGCATGATCTGAGCAAATCGTGTTAATTATTGATTGATCGTGTGTTGCAATTCCAATTGGGTGGGTGCATAGAACATAAGTTATCGAATTGCCCATATTGTTCTTATTTTTTCTTAATTTTATCAAGGGTTTATTTAATATCGGATTCTAAGTAGAAGATGCTACTTCAATCAAAGTTAATAATAAATATTATATTGCTTTTTAAAATAATAATGATGATAAGAAAGTTTCCCCAATCAAAATCAATTGATTTGGATGATTATAAGACTTGTATTATCGTAAAAAATGTGGTGCACTCCCTCTCTCTTCTCAACTCGACCTGGGGAGTTGGGTGGTGTGGAAGACAATAACTTGGGAAACCCCACATCCACATCCACAACCACCATCGCCACCATCATCACCACCCACCCATCCCCGCCATTGCCAAACCTCAAATATACCTCCACAGCCACAACAAAACAAACTCTGCCCATCTCATATCACACTACCACCTTGTACTTAAATCTATTATTATGTCTCTTACCTTTTTATTTTACGCAAAGTGAGGTAAATTCCAAAACCAGCCCATACGCCATTTTCTACTTCTACCGTTCCCGAAGTCATTAAACCCTTATCGCTTTGCTGCTTTTATTCTAGGGCTACCCAACTGCACCCACTAGGTAGCTCTTGCTGCCTGTAAAAGATCTAATCTAATACAGAAGAACCAAGGGTATAATGATTTGGTGCATTTATGGTATTGTGGAATTATGTGTACATGGCTCCCGAAAGCATCCACCAAAGGGTACATTCTCATTATGATGCTCACGGACTCATCTCAATAACTTGCAGCGATTATTTACTTGCTTTCTCAGATCAAGTGGTCCTCCTCCTCCACTCTGCCTTCTAATTACGTTTATTGTGTTCTTGAATGGGTATATATATATATATATACTGTTCCTAACATTTTAGTCAAAGGTAGCCATTGGAATGGACTAACCGGGAAAAGTTACTTTGGCCAAAAATGAAGAGTAAAAATGAGTTCTAAACATGTCCAAATATAAATGCCACTCTTTCTTCGTGTGAAATGAGAGGAGATGAAAAAAAAGGAGGATATGTTCATTTAATAGAATAAAAAAATAAAATTCCTTAAGAATCTTCAAAAGGTTTAGAAATATATGGGAAGACGAATTGTAAGATTGAAATAAAACGATAAAAAGAAAAAGAAAAATATATAACAAGAGAGAAGAAAAGATAACAAAAAATAGAAAATGATACATTATAAGTTGTAAATTAAAAATTAAAAAATATTAATGCATTTAGATATTTTTAAAAATATATTTTAGTGCGGGTTAATTTTTAGCGTAAATTTAAAAATTGTAATTTAATTTTAAGAACTTTTTTAACATGATTCGCTTTGAACAAAAATCTAATAATAAAATTTCTTTATTGTGATATATATTTATACACTCAATAGTCTCGTTCTTTCTTTTAACATCTTAGTTTAAGGACTATACATGTCCATACTATTTTCTCGAATTCAATGTATTTTTAGTTATTATAACTCTAATTAAATTTAGCTACATGTTCATAATTATGATATCGAACTAGAATAGCATTGGGTATGGTTCAGTTAAGGTATTACTCTATCTATATTTATATTCATTTTTTATGACTCAATCCGTTATCTATTTAAAATCTATTGATTTTTACGATTTACAACTCATATCCAAATCTACTGGATTATTCGAGTTTTTGGATATCCATCGGGTTGTATAATACATAAAAATATAACTTCTAAATAGAAAATATAAAAAGCAGAGTTTTGCAAATGTTCTAAATTAAAATTACTCTAATAAGTCAAAATTTTGATTTGTATGTTTTAAAAATCATAAAATTAGAATAATAAAAATCATAATGTTTAGTGCAAAGACAACATGTATTTTTTACAATCAATAACTAGAACAAAGACACAAATATCCAAAGTTTTAAATTGTCATTACGTGAACTTCACAGCATTGAAAACTCAAATATTACTGATGAAATGACTAAAATGAAGAGACTCCTTTTACCTGAAAAAGGTGTGGAGTAAATTAGGGATTTAAAAACTATTCCTCCTCGTAAACTATTCATATTTTATTATATTTAACCATAAATATTCAAGAAAAAAGTAGATTTAATAAAAAACTAGTTGGGTATGAATATCCATCTGTTCGAATTATCATTAGACTCATATCTAAATTTATATCTACATTTATTTTTTAGTATTGATTTAAAATATACTTTTTTAGCCTCTATACTTATTTTTTCGAATAGAATGGTGCATATATTAATCGGGTGAAAAACTATTGCCATTCTTCTATCGAACTATTAGATATTTACTTGATAGATACTATCATATCAAAATTATAATGGTGAGTGGTGAATTGGATTGAAAAGGCAAAAGGAGACAAAACACCTATCTTTTAAAATGGTCAAGAAGCCAATAATCCCACTGTTGACTACCAATCAAAACAACAATCATCCAAAGTAAGAATCAAGTTGCCTTTTCTTTTCTTTTTCTTTTTCAATCTCAAAAACCTCACAAAAGTGAGCCTTCCCATCTCACCATGCACATGCTCCCTAGTGGGACCGATTTTTCTTCATTAAATTTGAAACCGACTATAAGTTGGAACTTATCACATATCCATTCAAAAGTCTTAACTTTAAGTTGATTGGGAGATTGTTTCTCATTTTAATAATTTGGAAGATGCTATAAATATTCATTAGATTAAATATGTCATTTAAATCTAAATTTATGGAATAAAAAAATTAATATGATGCTATAAATATTAATTATATTAAATATGTCATTAAAATCTAAATTTATGGAATAAAAAATTAATATTACATAATTTTTTAATATATTTTTAAATTTAATATCAAACTGTTTTAAAATTTTATTTTTAAAACTTGGACAACTCAAATTAAAATGTTATTTTTACTGAATTGTCTATTAAATACTATATGAGTGTTTATTTGCTAACCACATTAGTATAAATCGTATTTTGTCTTAAATTATATGAATTTGAAAAGTTAGTTATTAAATTAAAAATTAAAAAGATTAGCACAAAATCAAAAAATTTTCAAAAGAGTAAACACTTTTAAATATTTGATTAGGAATTATTGCATATATTTAATAATTCGTTTAATACATATTTTAAAAATAAGGAGTTTAATTCACAAAAAAAGACTTAATTATACACGTTTTAATTAATCACGTATACTGGGCTAATAATAATTTAAATGAATATGTTACTATTTAATTTAAAAGTATTAAATAAATGAATAAAAATTTATTAAAATCTAAATTGTTCTAGTGCCCAAATAATAAATATCCGAAGGCTATGTACTTGGCATTCCCTACTTACTAACAACCCTATGATCATGACCATGTTGCTTTGCAGTTTGTACCCCATGACCTTTGAACTCTTGCATAAATCTTCATCACAAGACACCCTTAAACTTGATGGCTCCACACATGATGTGATCTTGGATAGATGAGAGCCATTAATAACAAAAGCCAGTGGGGGCCACAAGAGTAGGAGGTGGATCCTCAAAAGGCCCCCATTGAATCGACCGTTAAAGAGAAGAGCTTTGCTTTGGACTTGGTTGGTTTGGCTTGCCCAAGGGTGGTGGAAGTGGAACCGCGGAACTGGCAGGATCATGTGCTGTTGGTATTTTATGCGTATAATATTTACAAATATATGTATGTGTAGTCACACAAAAAGGAATTTTGGAAGGCATTACATAGGGAATCGAGAGAGAGTTTGAGTTGAGAGAGTCATGAAAATAACCAAACAAAGGGAAAAATTAATATTATATTTATTAATAAATAAGGAAGAGAAAGTAAGTACTGCGACTTCCAATTATTCCTCTTCTTCTGTGGATCTCATTGCTTTTAATAATAAATAATAAGAAAACACAGTAGTTCTTTTGGACTTTTATGTATAAAAATCACACCCCATTAACTCCACTACTACTTCCTTATTCCTTTTTATATTTATGATAAGTTGATATATATATTTATATTCTTTGGATTAACTTGTATCTGTTTTTTGTTAAGATTGATATAGAACGCAACAGAACACAACACAACTACTAGTTTGATGGATGACGATGATGATCCCTTTTTAAGGTAATGTAAGAGAGACGAACTTTGCTTTGCAAAGACACGAGATGTTTAATAATATTTAGTCGTTGTACGTCCTCGAGGCTGCGCGGCTCTGTCCTCCTCAGAACCGAAATTTATAGATAAAGAGAGTAGAGGGTGGGTGTGTGAGAGAGAGAGAGAGAGATTAAAAGGGAAGAGGGCCTCACAAAGGCTTTTACACGTGATAAAGAAAACACCAAAAGCACTTGCATGCGTGTATAAAGATTCATCATCATCATCATATCCCTCTCTTCTTCTCTATACATGTCTCTCTCTCTGTCTCTCGATCTATCCCTCTCCTTTGTGTTTCCCTTCCCTTCCCTTCCCTCTCTCACTCTCTCTCCGTGACTGTGTCTGTGGGAGAAAAATTGAATCTTTCGTCATAAAAATCCCATCTTTACTTGCTGTTTAGCTGTTGTTTTATATACCATCACTTTCTTCGCCACCCCATCGTCTGATTCAGCCTCTTTTGCTCCTCCAAGCTCGCCTTTTTCGATAGAGAGCTTATAGCTACGTAGCTTATAGGAGTTGGTGAGTGGTTTTAATCCTGTTGGAAGCCTTGGTGTTTGTTGTTGGGTCATTTCTGTCCAAAGCACTACATTTTCTTGCGGTAATTTATTCCTTTGGATGGTGATTTCACTGGCCTTTTCGGAGTTGTGTACACTTCCTTTGTTCCTTTTGTTTTCTTCCATCCGTAGTCTTGTTGGTTTCATATCTTCCCCGTTGAATGGAATTCCTTTTTAATGCTGCTTCACTGTTTTTATCTGCTTGGGCTTATCCAACTTAAGTATGATTTTCATTCCTTTTTTAACAATATTTTCAGTTTTTGGAAGGGACAAGCTTTAGAGTTTAGAGTATGATTTTTGTCTCCTGTAGGCTTCTGTTTCTTGGGTTCGTACTTTCTACGAGGACCCTTCATTTTCTATTTTTTAAAATTTCATTTTGTTCCTTTGCTCTCTTCTTTATACTTTGTGGATTGCTCGTAGAACCATCTGTATCAGATTTTGATATTTGGGTCGTGATGCCAAGTTTTGTCTTTGCATTTATTATTTCTAGAGTTGCCGAGCTGATTTTAAGCGTCTGGTCTTGTTTGGGGTTTTGCGTTTTTCCATGTCCTTTGTTGCTTGGTCCATTGGTTTTTTCAGTATAAGCCCTAGTGAGAACTGAGAAGAACTGTAATCAAAGTTTCAACCGAATAATAATTTACTCTATACCTATGTTTTGCCTTCTCCACTCAATGATTCTGCAATATCAGCAGTCAGATTGCAACTGTTACTATTGTTTTGAGTTTTGTTATTTTCTTTTTTGGGAGTATCGGTTTTTGAGGAGTTTGCTTACTGAATCAGAGGTAAATAGTTGGGTGTCAAATTTTGCAAAGGAATAGTAATGCTTGTAATGTGCAGCAAAAGACCCGTCCTTTACCCATACCTGTTTACTTTTCGTATAGACGCATGCTTTAGCATCATCGTCGTCATCAATATTCGTGTTTTCTTTACAAGTCTGCAAATTTTGTTTACTTGACTTGCATCCATTTTCACCTGTCTCCTTTTGTGTGATTGGTCACCAGAGAAATGTTCCAAGTCCCGAATCTCTTGGAGACTAGGAGAGAAGAAGTATAATGTTGTGACTTGGTGAACCTTCACGTTTTCGAGCCACACAAAGCTTGTGCTTTTTCATACAAATTCTGTGAACGAAGAGCAAAAGAAGAAAATTTTCCAGCAATGCCTGTAAGGCAAATGAAAGAGAGCTCAGAACAGCATCTGGTAATAAAAACCCACTTGCAAAACACGATGAACCATCCTCAGAAGCAGCACAAAAGTGCTCAAAATGGCAAAGGGCCACCTTCCTTAGAAGCAAACAACACTAAACCGCATAACCAGACCTCCCCTCCAGCCAAAAACAAAGGAAGAAGAAGAGGAAGAGGTGGTAGAAAGTCCGATCAAGGAGATGCCTTCATGAGGCCTAGTTCGAGGCCTTGTACTGTGGCAGATAAGCCTGTGAACCAGGCGGCTAAGGAACTTTCAGCAAGTGCTCCTCATATTTCTGCCGAAAATTCTGGTAACGTTTGTGATATGGAGATAGGTTTGGGGTTTCCTACCTCAAGCAAGTCTTTGAGTTTTCCTGCTAGACCTGGGTTTGGTCAAATTGGGACAAAGTGTATTGTTAAGGCCAACCACTTCTTTGCAGAGCTACCGGACAAAGATTTGAATCACTATGATGTAAGCTCTTTCAGTTGATGGTGTTCTTTGTTTCTTTTTTATTGCATTAGTAGAGCTGATGATACATTGAAGCAGAAAGAAATGTTCTCTTTTTCCATGTTTCTTTCTCTCTTCTTTTTTTCCTCTTTTGATTTCTGAAACCAACAGGGATCCCTAATCTGACATTGAACATGTTCACACTGTTATTTCTTGTTATCTTTCCGTCGCGTTTTGCTTTCTGGTTGAAGACAATTTATGTCAGTGCAAATTTGTGGCTCTTGATCTGACAGTGTAGGTGCTTATGCTGGTGTTTTTACTCATCTCTTGCCTGCTGCGTAGCAGATAAAATTGAATAGGTTTCTTTTTTCAATGTATAGTTCTCGTTTATATGGAATTTATTACTGTCTTGAATCAGGCCGTCAATTTTGTTCCTATTGTTTGCTTTCCTGTTTTTTACCATCTGTCCTTCTGATCTTTTGCAGGTCACCATAACTCCTGAAGTGGCATCAAGAACTATGAACAGAGCTATTATGGCAGAGCTTGTGAAGCTTTACAGAGAATCTGACTTAGGAATGAGACTGCCTGCTTATGATGGCAGAAAGAGTCTGTACACAGCGGGTGAGCTTCCTTTTGCTTGGAAGGAATTCACTGTTAAGCTTGTTGATGAAGAGAATGGTGTCAATTATCCTAAGTGAGTATTTGTGGTCTCTGTTTTGTCTCTTTCCGTTCCATTTTAATTGTCCTTCCTCTTTCACCATCCGTTCTTCGTTTTCCATTCTACTAACGTAAAAGCTTTCTCATTTCTAAAAAATATGAACATCCTCTTTCTCTTCGGTTTTTAATGCATCCTTAAGTATTACTTTTGCTTCGTCTTTATTGCATAGTTTGTATATTTACTTGTTTATGATTTTGCAGGCGAGAGAGACAATACAAAGTGGTGATCAGATTTGTTGCGAGGGCTAATTTACATCATCTGGGTCAGTTTCTAGCTGGTAAAAGAGCAGATGCTCCTCAGGAAGCCTTGCAAATTCTTGACATAGTACTGAGAGAGCTATCAACAAAGAGGTATGATAACTCAACATTTTCTTGATTTTTAACTATTTTTATTGGTTGTGGGTGTTCTATCAGCTCAGTAAGTTTCATTTACTCAACAACGTCTGCACCTGTGAAGGTATTGCCCCATTGGAAGGTCTTTCTTCTCACCTGATATTAGGGCACGTCAGCGACTTGGAGATGGTTTGGAGTCTTGGTGTGGATTTTACCAAAGCATAAGACCCACTCAGATGGGCTTGTCCCTAAATATTGGTAAATGAATTAGAAAATTTAATGTCTATATGGAGATTTTCTTCTCAATTATACACATGATTAATATATTTTTGGTCTTTTTAAATAATACAGATATGGCTTCCGCTGCTTTCATTGAGCCACTACCAGTAATGGACTTTGTTGCTCAACTTCTTGGGAAAGATGTATTGTCTAGGCCACTATCAGATTCTGATCGAGTGAAGGTAATTTCATTGTATAGCTATCATGCAACTAGTTTTGTTTTCTTGTTTAATTGTAACTTAAGAGATATTGCTGAAGAAACATTTTAGATCAAAAAGGCTCTTAGAGGAGTAAAAGTTGAAGTAACTCACAGAGGAAATGTGCGAAGGAAGTATCGTGTCTCAGGCTTGACATCTCAACCTACAAGAGAACTTGTGTGGGTGTTATTTTTTCTCTCTTCTGCACTTTTTCGGGTTATATTAGATTCTTTATTTGAGTTCTTCCAGTTTTATTTGTATGAAAGGTATATGCTTGATTATATTACTGGGAAAAGTATTCCTCAATATAGTTTCCTATTTAGTGGATGTTCTTGTTGAGTCATTGTGCATGGTGGTTCTAGTTATCAGTGATGTTCGTCTTGTCTAGGTTTCCTGTTGATGACAACTCAACCATGAAGTCTGTTGTGGAGTACTTTCAAGAGATGTATGGCTTCACCATTCAACATACACATTTCCCTTGCCTTCAAGTAGGGAATCAGAAGAAAGCGAACTATCTACCTATGGAGGTACAGCGATCTCATTCATTGTCTAACAGTAATGCAGTCACTTTTTCTTTGGTGTTGTTCTTGTAGTCTCACACTATGATTCAATTGATTTGGTTTGTCAGGCTTGTAAAATTGTAGAAGGGCAACGATATACAAAAAGGTTGAACGAGAAGCAAATAACTAGCCTTCTAAAAGTTACGTGCCAGAGACCTCGGGATCGGGAAAATGATATTGTACAGGTATTTTTGATGTTCTGATCTTTTTTTCTCGTTTGGTTCTGATGTAGTGTTTGTTCTTAATGCTTGATAAAGTTTGAAATATTGAAAAAGTGTCATTCCTTGATTTTATTTGCAAGCCAATGGTGGAACAAAAGCAGATTCTTGAAATTTAAACTTTTCAATGTGCTGGATATTTTACCAACCATATGGAGATGTTACTTGAATCCTAAACTCCACTGTTTCTGGTGTGTTCTGAAAGATTAGCTTTGAGTTTTCTGTTATGTTTATGAATTTTTCCCAAGTTCCTGTTCACCATCTTTATGATTTGGAATGGAGTAAATTTTGGCTCAATGTAACGGCTTTGTTTGTTGGTATAACGGAGAAAAATGTGTATGAGGACTTTTAATTGGTCGTGCTTAGAATTATAGCCCTTATAGACTAAAATTAGGACTCTATACTCTTGATCATTGGAGATATATAACTCTGCAGCCTGTTTTGTATGGTTTTATGTTTTTTGTATTGCTAGTTTCTGTGGGTTTGTATTCCTTTTGTACATGGTCTATCCTGAATCTCTTTCATACAGACAGTTCAACATAATGCTTATGATCAAGATCCATATGCAAAGGAGTTTGGGATCAAAATCAGTGAAAAGCTAGCTTCTGTTGAGGCTCGAATACTTCCTGCTCCATGGGTAAAGTAGCATCTCTTTTGTTCCTAACTTCTGAATGATTTCATTGGAAAGATACTTCTTGTCATTTGCTTTGATCAACTAATGCCACTCTTTCCTACAGCTGAAATATCATGAAACTGGAAAGGAGAAGGATTGTCTGCCTCAGGTTGGGCAATGGAATATGATGAATAAGGTATTTCGATTTACATTGCAGAACTTCTCTTGTAAAAGCTTACATCTTTGGAGAAGTATGCTGACGAACTTCTAGAATTACTAATATTGCTGATGTTTGTAATACGTTATCTATCCTTTCTTAACTCTTACCTTTATTTATAATCTGTCTTGTGTTAATTCTCTTCTCAAATGTACAGAAAATGATAAATGGAATGACCGTGAGCCGGTGGGCATGCATTAACTTTTCTAGAAGTGTGCAAGAGAGTGTTGCTCGGGGGTTTTGCAATGAACTGGCTCAAATGTGCCAAGTATCTGGCATGGTACTTATTTTGTTTTCATTTCTGCTCAATTTAGTTTAAGCTATTACTTAATTTTTTCTAATTATTTTCAGGAGTTCAATCCAGAGCCTGTAATTCCAATATACAATGCCAGGCCGGAGCAAGTAGAGAAAGCACTGAAACATGTTTATCATGCATCAATTAACAAAACCAAAGGAAAAGAACTGGAGCTTCTCTTAGCTATTTTACCTGACAACAATGGATCTCTGTATGGTATGGTCGCATCTTCACTTGGAAGTGGTTTCCATTGTATTGCATTCTTTTCTTCTTCACTGAGTTTTCTTACTTGAACTTGGAAACTGTTTGAAGACAGTACGAAAAGTAAATTTTCTAATTTCAAATGTGTCTCTGTCCTTTTCTCAGGTGACCTCAAGAGAATATGCGAAACGGAGCTAGGTTTAATATCCCAATGCTGTCTTACAAAACATGTCTTTAAAATCAGCAAGCATTACCTGGCTAATGTGTCCCTTAAGATCAATGTCAAGGTTGGCATTAGCTTCTAAGCTTAGCTATATTTCTAAATCTCAGGAAATATCCTGGACTAACACCCAAATCTTTTTATAATGAGTATATTCCAACAACGAAGTAAATAATAGATACTTATCCATTTCCCTGGGACATATTACACACTGTCAAATCATTTGCCAGGGTATTTACATAGTGGATGCTTTTTTCCAGTCATTTGTGGCCAAAGATAATTAAATTGTGTTAATCTTTTTATTTCTTTGCTGCAGATGGGAGGTAGAAACACTGTCCTTCTAGATGCTATTAGTTGCAGAATACCGTTAGTTAGTGATATTCCGACCATAATATTTGGAGCAGATGTGACTCACCCAGAGAATGGGGAGGACTCCAGTCCCTCAATTGCAGCTGTACATTTTCTTATCAGATATACTTGTTTTGATCCTTGTTTTTCATAACATCTCTGAAGATATGGTATCTGATTCATGTTGGTCCTATTGTTAGGTGGTAGCTTCTCAAGACTGGCCTGAAGTGACAAAATATGCTGGATTAGTTTGTGCTCAAGCTCACAGACAGGAACTGATACAAGACCTGTACAAAACATGGCAAGATCCTGTTCGGGGTGCCGTTAGTGGTGGCATGATTAGGTACGCAGGGTTCAAATTAGTGTTCACATGTATTCTGATTTAATTTACAGCATATACTATTCAGTACCGGTGTTTCATTCATTTCTGCTATCTTGTTTGCAGGGATCTTCTGATTTCCTTTAGAAAGGCCACAGGACAGAAGCCATTAAGGATTATATTTTACAGGTCAATATATTTTCCTTTGTATATTTATTAAAAATATAGCAAGTTTTAATGACCTAGATGTGTCTTACTAGGTTTTCATGTGATGTCAGTTACTTGCTTCTTGCTAACATCAGTATCTCTTTGTTCCACTTTGATGCTACGATAGCAGATAAATGGTTGCATGAGCAAACATTTTTATTTGAGGCTATCACAAATCTTCGTTGTATTTCTGCAGCCAAAGTATTCTAGATGCATGCATGCTGAAGGCTTATTTTAATTAAATAATGGAGTTGTTTTGAGCAGGGATGGTGTTAGTGAAGGACAATTCTATCAGGTCCTGCTTTATGAATTGGACGCAATCCGGAAGGTGAAGATTTAGTGCTGACCTACTTAAAGTATGTCGAAGATGATTAGAAACTATTGTGATTTTACCTTAAAATTTGTATCCAGGCATGTGCTTCCCTTGAGCCAAATTATCAACCACCTGTGACTTTCATTGTTGTGCAAAAACGGCACCACACTCGATTGTTTGCTAACAACCACAGGGACAGGAGTAGCACAGATAGGAGTGGAAACATATTACCTGGTAAAGCTTGGAGTCTTTGTATTTCCTTTTTAATTTTTCCTAACAAAAATAGTACCTGATTTTTCTTTTTTCAAACTCTTCAGGAACTGTGGTGGATTCCAAAATATGCCATCCGACAGAATTTGATTTTTATCTGTGTAGCCATGCTGGGCTTCAGGTAGAATCCATTTCAGCTTTCTGCTCTCTCCATTTTTTTCCCCGCAGTTACTGTGTATCATGCTGAGATATCGTAAAGATACAGGATAATTGGAAAGCTTATAATTGCTTACCTCATGAACCAGAGGAATGAGAAAGGATGTTAACTTTTTCAAGATCCAAATAAGGCTGTAGCAATACCTATGTACTGGTTATTGGTGTTGTTGCATTATAGGCTTCGATTTTTAATTTTGTAGTTCCGCAGACTTTGGATTGGAATGAAAATAGTACTCTTCTTGATGTGACAGGGGACGAGTCGGCCAGCTCATTATCATGTCCTGTGGGATGAAAACAACTTTACTGCTGATGGAATCCAGTCCTTGACCAACAACCTATGCTACACATATGCCAGATGCACACGCTCAGTTTCCGTTGGTAAATGTTTTGCATATCGGATATTTGCTTCTTGCTTTCTCTCAAGTATCATTGTTTTCCCTCGATTTTTGTTTTATCTTTTGCGCACCGGCTTAATTTCTACACATGTTGGCAGTTCCGCCGGCCTACTACGCACATTTAGCCGCATTTCGAGCGCGATTTTACATGGAACCAGAAATGCAAGAGAATGGTTCTGCATGTAGTGGCAATGGTAACGGTGGTGTGAGGCCATTGCCAGCACTGAAAGAGAACGTGAAGAGAGTGATGTTCTATTGTTAGAATCAGGTGGCCAGGAGTAGAAGCAGCATCAAAAATAAGCTTTGTACATGAGAAAGTTATACCTTGCAGGATTGCTTGCATCAGGGAGTAGTGCAGAAGCTCGTGTCATATGGTTTTACCTGGATAGGAAACATGTCTAGGAACATTGGACAGACAACATAGATAACAGTCTGATTAGTTCGAGTTTGAGATTGAGATCGAGATCGGGTCCAAGTTCTCGTGTCTGCATCGGTTATGGAGGAAGGAAGGAAGAAAGTAATGCAGAAGTAGTAGTGTTTCTTGTTCTTTTCTTTGTAAAAAGAAACGCTTGTTTACTAATCAATGTCATATGTGGGAAATTTTGTCTCGTCAGAGATATTTAACCCATTTCCATGCCATTTTAGATAGTAACTTGTGAGACACAAATGACTCAACTTTGTTTTGATCGATAAGAAAAAGTAATTTCAATGTGATTATGTACATATTCTCTTTAACGACTGTGTGTTTGCTCATGTCTAGGATTAGTAATTTGATTTGAATTTGGTCAAGTGTAAAATTAAAGAGTCATACGACTAAAATTCAACTTGAATTTGAATTTTAAGTTAAATTTTGATTAAAAATTAATTTAAATCAAAATTTGAATAATGTTAGCTAGTGATGACAAAATCGTTTGGGTTTGACTTGGTCTAATTTTAAGTTTAACGAGTTAACCTGAGGAATCAATATAATACTCAGCCTGATCGTCCGACCAAAATAATGTCATTTTGCAGAATGTGCTGGGGTCATGCGGGGCCAGCTCGCCTAGTTTTTGGGCTGCATGTTTGTAGAATTGGAGTTGGGCTGGTGATGGACCCGACCTGACCCGCCAATTTTCTATACCTGCTCAGGACAAGGTAGGTAAAAGCATGTACTGTTGTTCCCTTGAATCGAAAAAGAAACTGATGGCTATACCATAAGAGGTTTTTTTGTCGTTGGATCAGATAAGGTGGATTCTGACCTTTTGTCTTGGATCAGAATCACCAGACTAGCTGTGTTGCTGTCTGTGCAAGAATATATGCTTCCCTGCCGTTTTTGGATCTTTTGATATCTCTTCTGGGCTTCTTTTCTGATATCATCTTTACCTGTTTTCTGATACAACAGGCGTAATTACGATGTCCAAATTGTCACATGAAATTCTTACGGTATTTTTATTAAATTTCATCTTTATGTTTACGTGAAATTTATGTAAATATATATATGAGATTTAATGGAATGTGATAAGAACATCGTAATTGAAACAGTTATCAAATTGTTGTTTTTCTTCTGCCACTGAAATTTCTGAATTCCATATATCAATTGCTTGACAAAAAAAATAAAAAATAAAAAGGTAAGAATGATAGAGCAGAGATGCATGTTCGTCACTTAAATTTTCATGGTTTCGAAGTACTTGTATAAATGTAGCACTTAGAGTAAGTTAGATTAGGTTGAGGAGGCTTTTTCTTATATAAATCATCATCATCATCATCATTATCATCATCATTACTTAGTCTGAAATCTCGCAATGAAGCAGGGTCTGAGGAAGTCCGATAGTACGCAGCCTTACCTTTATATAGTAGAGAGGCTATTTCCGGTAGACCCACATGCAAATGAGACAATATATGAATAATGCAGGTTACAGAGAAAAGATAAAATTAGCACGGAAAAAAATCAATGTAACTAAAATTTCAATAAATACATAACTAAATAAGGTTAAAAGATTAAAAACATAAAAAACTTTACAATTGTGACAAGAAGATTTTAGGAAATAAATAGATAAATAAAATGTGATAAAATAACTAGATATCTAATAAATAAATAAGTAGAATAAAGTAATAATAAATAAGTAAAATAAAATGACGGTAGAGGAAATGAGAGAAGGAAGCCTTATCTATCTTTCAATTCCAATCCCCTTGTAACCGAGGCGATAATGACTTCTAATTCTGGGCATATTCCTTCTACAGATTTGATACCCAGTTGTAGTAGGGCCAATGCTTGTCTTGAAAAAGATAGAATTGTGGGATCTTCAGAGTCCCGTTTTAGATAAAGGTAGAAAAAATATTTCTGGTAAACCAGTGTCATTAACCATTCCAGGGAAGAAAAAGACAATGACAATGAAGAGAGTAATGAAGTAGTTATATAAACTCTAATTTATAATTACGAAAATAAAATAAGACTCTGGGCAATGATTTTCTTATGTGGTGTCTATGTACAACATATATGCTAAAGATGTAAGATATGAAGATTAAAATAAATTTCCTTTATACTTGCATATCTATATGATTTTAAAATGGCAATATTACTTTACTTACGCAATATAAATTGTTAGTATTTGAAAAGACATATTAATCTTTTACATGTTGCGATGATAACATTTCTTTATTATTTTATTATATGAACAAAAATTATAGAGATTTAAGATGCAATTATTTTTATAATTACACATTCTAATAAATATAGCAGAAACTTATAATATAGTTTATGTTCCTCCAAAACAACAAAATGCTTGCAATCGGTTTGATTTATTACTTATTATTGCAATAACTCAATTTTTATTTTTCGGAAATTTGCAATAACCCAATTTTATTATGCCCATGCTAAGAAAATGTAATTATTGATATGTATAAAACATATTATCTGACTAATATCTAAGAAAAGAGAGATAAAGAACACCCCAAATTATAAATTGTTTCCAATTATTGATTCAAACAACTACATTATGTAATATTTTATTCAAATGATATAAAATGTATGGGCTTTAAAGTTTATTTATGCCTACTCTTCAATTTTTTTTGAAAAATAAATATTGTGTTAACTATAGATAAAACTAATACGACATTTCAATGAGTTAAAAAAGAAAGACAATATTTACAGGTACAATATAGTAAGAAACGATAGATAAAACTAATACGATATTACAATGAGTTAAAAAGAAAGACAATATTTACGGTACAAGATAGTAAGAAACGAAGCTAATAGAGTAACTTGAGAAATCCCATTATAGATTCCACCTAAATTTCACTTTAGGGGAGAAAGAATATACAAGATTGTTGACACTCAAGGTTGCTCTAATCCAATTAATGATTATATCAGCTGCCTGAAATTTCCCCTATTCACGATTTGTACATAGACAAGAGTTACGCTCCTTCTAAAGAAAGTAGATAGAAGTAGTAAAGGCTACTTAAAAAAGAGTGGCACTACACACACAGACAGAAAGAAAAGCGAAATGGAAGAGGCCTTCCAGTCCTGAGATGAGTAAAACAATGGACAAAGTGACGATAAGTAGACACTACCTCTCATTTGTTTATACATTCATCTGTTCTTTGCTTGTTTCAGTGAATTATTGTAGCTAGTTAGTTTATAATCATATAAATTGATGGAAAGATCAAGATTTAACCTTTTTGCTCTAATCTTTGCTTGTAAATTAAAATGAAAGACATGACAAACATTACAGCTTTCAAGAATTTCGGATACAAGGTTTATTTTTCTAAGTCGTGTAAGACGGTTAGAGGTGTCACCAGGGATCAGGAAGCAAAGAAAAATTACAAACATAAACAAAGTATGGGCTCATGTCATTAATGTGACAATGGCGGCCCAAGCTTGACTTTTTAATATAGATTAAATTCTCTCAAATTTAATCAATTTTTGATTAATAACTCAAATTTGATTTAATTGAGAGATAAAATAGAAATTGTTTTACTTAAATTTATTTAACTTAAATTAAATCAATTTTTTTGAATTTAAACATAATTCAAATTCTAATTAATTTAATCTTAATTCATTACACTTGCGTAGTTTTGGATTAAAATAAGTTTAATCTACCATCCCTCATGTAATCTGTGACCCGATGTTTGTGATCAAAGAACTTGTTGTTACATTGCTTGCACGACAAAAACTAAAGGGATTCCCTCCTGCTAGCTTCATTCTATATCTTTGAAACTAAAGCAGCTCCATGTAAAATCCTGACTCACTTCTATCTCGGATTCAATTGTTAACGCCATTAACAATGCTTTATCCACCAAAGATAACCGCTTCCGCAGCAACCATTCACTCCTAACTTGCTCATATACTTCATGAAGCCCCATCAAACATTGCATTAAGCTTGTTATGCTCACTATCTCGTCCATTTGCTTCTTAGAACCACAATTACAATGACTTGTGGTACCATCAACAAACCCTAGCCTAACACTTCGCCACCAAAGCTATTCTAAAAGCTATACACCAAGACCTATAATGCCAGCCAACTAAGGAAGTTGCGACAAAGCATCATATCAGCACGTTATGAGGCTTTGGAGAAGCACAGTATCTTCATAGCTCCCTATCCGAAGTTTCCGTTGCCCTTGTTCAATCAACCAACAAAAGAACACCAAAAGAACTCACACCCAAATCAGGGTAAAGGTGGCTTTAATACCATGAAAGCTTTCTTTATTTTATGGTTATTTGGTTATCAAATTTCATTCACTGTATTTGAGTCTGATGTACACGTAACTCGGAAGAAGAGAAGAGAGACATGTTTCCTCTGCAGATAGCATGCAATTACTCTTAGACACAGCGTAACAGTGTAACTGTGTAAGGGTAAGGGACCAGTCTAGCCCACCACCTCTTCTCAAGGACCAGCTGCAGCTGAGCTATCTGCAAAGAGACAGTGTACGGGTTCGGAGGCAACATAACATAAACATATACAAATATATGTATCTAGCTTTCTGCAAAGTAAGAAAAAGCAACCGGGCAGTAGCTAGAGTATTGTAGCATCTGCATATGCATGTAATGAACCTCTGGTCTCTAGTTGTGATCATTAAACCCTCATGCATTTCAGAGTTTACATTACATGCGTATTTTTGACGTATCTCCAGGCATCATATGCTCAAAGTAACCCAACCCCACTTATAGATTATGTGCCATTTGCCATAATAATTCTATAATCCAAAAGCACGCACACAGCTTCCCTTTATCTATAAGCTACTTTGGCCGATGATCAACGACACTACTAATACCGAAAGATATATATTTTTTAAATAAAATATTTTTTTTAATCGAGAATGATGATAAAACCACTAACTATTGATCATATGATTGATCGCTACTTAAATATATGGGTAAAAGACACGAATCTTTTATGCAGTTTAAGAAAATAAATAAAACCTTAAATTTTAAAATTCTCGAGAATAAATAAATCCTAACTCTTAAAACTCAAATCAAACTAATTAATTTTTATTCAAACTAATAATTTATTATAATTATCTTAAATTTTTAATTTAAGTTAAATTTAATTGATTCACATCAAGTTTAAGAGTTGAATTAATTTACCATATTAGTGACATTTAATTAGTTTACCTTTGATACTTATATTGTGTGTATTTTGTGATTATTTTTTAACAAAAATTTGAAAATTTTAAAACTACATAAGAGGTTTATGTCTTTTACCATATATATTTTTCATGAATACTTTTTTAAAGATATAAAATAACTACATAGTTAATGTTATTGTCAATTAAAAATTATTTTTAAAAATATATTTTTAGATAGTATTGATAAACACGATCTATTAATCATATAACTTTTGCTTTAGCAATATTTGAAAAAATAACTTTAGGATTTGTTAATTCGTTCTTAAATGAATTCTTGTATGTGGAGTAATCTTTTTAGTAAGATAAATTTTGGTTAAAATTTTTAATACCTGGTGATACATAAGTGGAATTGAACTAAGATATACAATTATCTATTAAATCCTTAACTTGTTTCCTCCCTTGAAAGAATCATTTTAAAACTTTTGTTATGCTATTTTAGTCTAGTGCATGTCATAAATTAAAAAAATGTGCAATTCCCTTGTTAATTTCACTTATTTTTCAAAGAATGTGAAATGAATTATATCAATTCCGTATAATTGAATTTGAAAATGATTTTGCTCAAAATAAACTCCCTATAAGTCTCTAATCGAACGTTTTCTCACTTTGTTAACTGGGAAATCTTTCCTGTTAATCGTAAGGACTAAATGGTATAGCGACAATGGCAATCCTAAAGTCTAAAGTTTGTTTCTATTTTCATTGCCTAAAATTTTTATAAAAGTAGGACTGCAATAGCGGTTTAGTAAGATGAATTGATGAGTGAAACCGCAGAGTTCACTGTGAGCAGGTTCAGGGACGGTGTGGTCTACTAGTTAGAGACTACAAAATAATGCACGCCTAAAGGAACAACTAAAGGACCACGGCATTTGAGGCGGAAGTACGTGATCACTCTTCTCTAGGAGCCGCCCACCTACCACAGGCGGCTTTGTGGCCCAACCGGCCTGCCTGCTCTAAAAGAGATGATTCAAGACAGACTGACAGAGTGAATGTGAATCAGCAGAAGAGTGCAGCTAAGGATGACAACGGCGAGCTCAAGCCAGATTTCGAGCATTGTTTTAGATGGACGGTTGAACTTTTTAGATTAGATTTGGAATATCTTTGAAATTCGAATTTAGTTTGAAATTTAACCAAATTAATAGATTAAATGTTCCTCCCCACTATTAAATCTCGAAATATAAAAATTTTAAAAAATTCATTAAATGCTTTCGAAATTCTTATGGGAGTGTTTGAAAAAAAAATCAATTTGACAAAGTTCTATACAATTCATTTGGAATTTCTTACATCATGTATTTATATCTAAAATAAAATTATAACAGTTTCATTTTGTATTTTACAGACTTGGTACAATTTTAATAAATTCTCAAAAAAATATTTGTGCAAGTAATTTTCAAACCCCTAACCTTTTAAATTTAAAGAGTTTCTCTGGTTTCAACAGATAATAAAGAAAGTACAATTGATTATTGAAAAGCATATAGTAGTATAAAAGTTAAAGAAAAACTGAAATTAATTATATTATTTGTTTCAAAAATATTAAAATTGATAGCCTCAATTTAAAATTTGAATTCTAAATTCTAATTACGAGGATATAAATTTTGGGCTTAAAGATTAAGCATTTTCTCATAGTGCACTGAAAGACAACGTATATGTTAAAGCTGCATTTGGATCTGCGGTGCGGTAGGGATAAATATTTATTCACAGCAGTTTTCAAACGCAATCACATATTTGGATCTGCGGTAAACAACCGAAGGTTGGAGAAAAGTGCGGTGACATGCAGAAATCAATAAGCATAAAGAGGGTTGCGGTAGAAAATTGTTTCTGCGGTAGAAATTTTACTTTCCATTAATAACCTTCGTTACAAGTATTATTTTCCATTATACTCTTAATTAATATGACTAATAATATATTTTTATGAAATATTTTATTTACTAA
>JANZXP010094345.1:0-21858 GCA_027576715.1 Erythroxylum flavicans
ACGCCACCCTCGCGGGGCACGGATTCAGATATCACTGTCGATATCGGGTTCGGGTCCGGCGGGAGTGGGGTGTTACAGCAGTCATTCACCAAGAACACACATTCATGAACATCGCATAAACATAAATAATGATGGCATAATTAATCAAATAAATAATGCAAAAATGCTTCATTATATTTCTTTTCATATACCATAAATTCACCTTCAAAACTCAAACATTGATATTCAACACTCAAAGGTACAAATTATCAATACAAATGCAAATGTCCATTCATATAATGATTATTATGTTGTCATATTGTATTTCTTATTTATATCTCTTTACTTTACTTTCTGTGTTAGGCCCCACATTTTCTGTGGGTGTGGATAATAGGTGTTGTGGATACCCGAAGGTACCAAACTGTGGATACCTGAAGGTACCAAACTATGGATACCCAAAGGTATCAAACTATGGATACTCAAAGTTATCAAATTGAGGACACTGGTACTGTCAAACTATAGCAGCTGCACTGCAACCCTATAGGCATGCCTATCTATCCACAACTAAGACAATAGAGCAGGCACTATAACATTTCTTTTAACCATTTCCAAATTTCATAATTCATATATTAACAAGTCAGATGATATAAATTTCAAGTCATAAAATATGTATATGTGTTCATACATGCAAGCCATAACTTACCACCATTAGGAGGGTGTGAAAATCACACTTTTATAATCATACTATACATATATGAGTAATAAATATGCATACCAATCATTTATGTACAAGTAAGTCTTCTTTGGAATGCATTATGCTCAATCTTAAATTTCAATGTTAAATCACCCTATTCATACATGGTTAGTCATATTTCATTTATTTGTAGGTGTTTGAAAGGTCTCATACACATTCAAAAAGATTCGGTAAAAATCAGAAACAAAAATAATGCCACGATCGTGACAGACACTCACTCCATTCATATGTCTATTTGTTCCTTAATGTGCATATAGAAAAAGTCAAAACTAAGTTTTGAGGTCTTCTAGAAATTTTTTCCCCTATGTCTATAGTTTCTATAGCACTAACAATCAGACCAATTGGAATTCTAAATTATCAGATATAAGCAAAATATCACAAGCTGCTCCAAAACAGAGGCAGCATCAGGTCACCTTTTTTTATCTCAATTTATAAGGTCATAGAGCTAGAATTAAGTCAAAGTCCCTTCTAAAGATATTTAGATCTATTTTTAGGTTTCGTATACAACTAAAATCACACAATTTGGGGGTCTGTAGGCTGAGTTATAACCTAAACAAACCCTAGATAGAATTCGACTACACAATACTCTCTTGTCATATTCAACCAATTCTATCCAAGATAACACCAAATAAACACCAAAGCAACATCCCATAAATAATTACACATCCAAATGAATCTTTATATCCATTCAATCGTACATAAATACAGAAATCAACTAAATGAAGTCCCAAACCTGAAAATTAACAAAGTAGGTCTTCTATTGCCTTTCATTCCCTTCCTCTTTGGCTTTGCTTGACTCACTAACTAAAAACACCCAAAATATATCTCTCAATCCCACTTCCAACCTTATAATTTCATTTCTTCAGAAGCAAAGTTAAAAGAGGTAAAGATGAAGAGAAAATCCCTAACTTTTACCTTGATTTCCACTTATATTGACATGATTTTATACATGAAAAATGATGGGACGAAGAAGGTGAAATGGAGAGGAGAAAAATATGAACTTAGAACCCCCAAAATTTTGTGCATCTCCCCTATCCCTATTCCCATTCAAGAACTTTCAAGACCCATACATATGTATTCCTATTGGACACACACGCTTTATTATTATTGGTCACACATGCCTTAATCCAATTGGTCCATGTGTTAACTTTAGAAAAATTACATATTGGTCCTTTTTCTTCCTTTACTTCCCATATTGGCCTTCAATCTTATAAATTAATTTCATTCCCCTAAGTCTTAATTTTTAATGTAACAAAATTTATGCAATTTGGTTAATTATTCTAGGAGTTATACCCAAAACACTATCAGTTGTTTAAAAACAGGAATAGTAGCCATAACTCAACTTCAGGCTAGAATTCAAAAACGTTACAGGCAGAATGTGCAATATCCCATTTTCTCATACTAAAGGGTGGAACCCTAGATTTTTGTACATGAGAAAATAGGAAATGCATTACATTTACATGCATATCACTAGCATAAGCATACACATACGTATACGTGATTATTGATGTTTCTACACATTACAAAGACTGTACATGCACTCAATTGACATTTCGGGGTATAAATGTTTTTTTATGATTATGATGTGAATTATGAATTAGTATCTCTCGAATTTTGATTTGGTGAGTTATAATTATTAATTCAAAATTTTTGGTGAAAATTGAGAGGTTTACAAAATTATGTGCATTTTTAGACTAGGAAAAACGTCAATTGGCAAGACAAATTGATAAATGGTACTAGAAATAATTAAAAAGTGGCATTAGGATTAAATGACTAGTGGCATAGAAATTGGGAGACAAATGGACCAGAGATGAAATGGTATTGGGTACAAAAATTACAAGACATTAACATTGTTAGCATTATTAATTAAGTTGTAAGTGTTATGACAAGTGTCATGACACTTACCAAGCATTATTCACCTTGCTTTTAACCTATCTTATGATATTAACATCTTGAAAGACTATCTTCATTGTCTTTCATCTTATTTCTACAAACTCTTCTCTTCATTTTTCATTCTTCATTTTCTTCACTCACGACCCTCACCATCTTGAGTTTTGTTAACACCATACACAAGCCACTCCAACAAAATTTTGTTGTCTTCTTCTTTATGATGAAAGCCACCGCTATTCTTATTTTCTCTCTTGAAATGATGATGATCATGTAGCAAGGATAGGCTAGGGTTTCTTGGTGACTTGAAGAACTTTAGAGTTTAACCAGTAAGTATATTAATGATCTTTATGGTTATTTTTAAGAGAAACAACTTGAAGATAGTTTGAGATGGATTGATTATGAAAATGATGTTGATGAGTGCTGGAAAAATATAATGAATGAATGGATAAATATGTTCTATTTTTGGATGTATAAAAAAATAGATTTGTTGGTTATTTTAGAGATAGATTAATAGTGAAAATGGAGTAGAAAGTGTGCTGGAGTACTAATGAACTAATGTATATGTTGATGTCTTGTTTATGTATATATAATGAACAATTATTTATCGATTGATGTATGTATGTTATTTAGATGGAATTGAGGTGAGAATGAAGAGGAAATGATGTAGAACTGATGAACTATGCATAACATGGTTTAGATGTAACATGTAGGAGTTACATAACCTATGATAATGGGAAATGCAAGTAAATTGCTGGAAAGTTTCTACTAGTATAACCTATGATTGTGGGAAGTCATCCAGAATCGTGGGAAAGGCCTTGAACATGAATTCTTCTCTTATTTGTGATGTTCGAATCCATATATGATAAGGTACTTTCTTATGATGCATTTAGGCTTGAATGAGACTTGAAATAAACCTAATTGGATGCTTGATTAGGTGATTAAATGTTTGATATGCTTAGGGTGATAATTGAGGTTATAATAAAGGAAAAAATTGATGATATAAATATATGAAAAATCTAGAAAATTTAGAGATGTTATGGGAATGAAAGTGATCTTATGAATGCTAATTCGATTCAAAGGAGATGAATGATGTGTATTAAATAAAGATGAATGAGAATTTAGATATTATGTGATCTTATAATACTAGAATAACATTAGTGAATGATTAATTGATGAACTTAGAATAACCATGTATAATTGAGGTGTAAACCTAAGTTCAATGTAGACATATACAGTTGATAAAGGTCAAATGATCAAGACTTGTGATTAAGGATATATACCTGAGAGAAGTCATTGAGCATGCATTGTACATAGCACATATACATATATGTATGATTGAATACTTATATGATTGTGCAAATTAGTAATGTGTAAATGTGTGTGTGTTGCATGATATAAAAGAGAAAATAGAACGACAGCATCCCGACATTGTCAGGACATCAAGACAATAGCTATTTGGAGTGTACAGTAAGTAACCTAGATGTTTCTCACTAGGAATAATTTTATTTTCCTAAATTTCAATTATTGAATTGATAATTATGGGAGTGTGACAAATGCTGGACATTGATGGTCTGAGGAGTTTGATAACTGAGATCATATTAGAAGTGCTTCATTGAATGTGAATCTGAAAAAAATAAGTGTTCTCAACAAATATGTTAAATGCCGAACTATGTCTAATGAAAATGTGAAAAGTGAATGTGTTTACTGAATGAAAGTGATTGATTGAAAATTTATTATTTGATGCATTTCATTATATGATATATATGATCAGATGAAGGCATTTGTGATAGGAGTGGCCAATGAAAAAAAGCTTAAAGCTTAGCAATATGAATAAAGAGCCAAAGGCTCAATAGTAAAATAAGCCTGGTATCATACAACAGATACGAGACAATTATCAATGAGCCTGATATCCACAATGGATATGTGACAGTTAAAAAGGCACTCGATCTCAACAATTAACAATGAAAGTGGAGTCTCATGAGCAATTGCATATAGAATTTGATATGTGTGTTATGTGATTGATTGAAGTTAATTGTTTGAACCGTTCTGAATTGAGTTGAGAAATAATGTGCAATATGTGATTATGTGAACTGTCTTTGAAATTTGAAGTGTTAATTGTCTATATGTTTTGATATGAGTTAGCACATCAATGATGGTTTACTCACTGAGTTCACAAAACTCATCAAAATTGCAATGTGGCTTTTTAGGTACAAGAAAGGGGACTTAGCTTCGAAGACACTCTAGAAAAAGTCTAGTAATGCATTTTTGGATACAAGAAATGGCTCAAAGGTCAGTCAGCTGTGATTAAGGAGCTAGATAGAAAATCTTTTGTATAATTTCTCATTTCATGTAGAATGTTGTATAAGAGCAGTAGACTCTTATAAGTTTTTGATACTATATATATTTATATATATAGATTATGGATGAAAAGCTATAGTGTATTATGTTTTATAAATGAAATGGAAACGTTTTGATATTTTGGATAATTGTGTTTTATCAAAGGAATGAAGAAATTAATCTTTGAATATTTGTGTTATATATGTATGATGCCATATAAGTGAATGTGACTACCCTAACATGTCACTTTCATAGGGCATGTGAGTGAATGTCCTCGAGATGTTCAAGCAGGTGCTCGGTGGAAGTGGGGTGTTATAGGTTTTCATATTAGAGCATGATTTGGCATCTATAAGGACAGATATAAGCATGTAGACATGATATATCATGAGAAACTCGAAGAGTAATTAAGGTTATTGTCTATTAGGTCATCCTCCATAGGTGATCAAGTTGGAGAATCAGCTGACCTAGAGTCTGTAGGAGCCAGTAGGGAGTCTTTCGTACCTCGACCTATTCAAATGCCTATAAGAATTCCTTAGAGAAAGTAAAAGGAGGTATGATAAACTGAGAAAGCAAGGGGCTATAAACTTTTACAGAATTACGAACCCTGCTGAGGATGAAGGATAGTTAAAGAAAATCGAGAGAATATTATATTAGATGAACTGCGAGTCTGAAGAAAAGTTTAATTACACAGTTTCACTATTGTAAGGTCCAGCATATCAGTGGTGGAAGATTGCTTCAAGTAGTATCGCCGGGCCTTGTAGTTTAAAGTGGGAAGACTTCTTAAAAGTCTTCAAGGAAAATTACATGCTGAAGATCTATCTGGACAAAAAGATGAAAGAGTTTTTAGATCTAAAGTACGGTAGTCTCACCGTAGCAGAGTACAAGATAAGGTTCAATGAATTGATGGAGTATGCTACTGCCTTGATACCAACTGAGGAGAATAAATGTAGATAGTTCGAAGATGGACTGAGTATGGAGATAAAGACGAGGTTAGCTATAACGAACCTAAGCAGTTTCACTGACTTGAGAGTAGCCTTAATCTGAATAGAACAGTTGTTAAAAGATAGACAAGGAGAGTACAGACAAGAATTCAGAATGAAGAGACCTAGTGAGTCCCAAGTTGATTCTTATAGAAGATATAATAAGTGCTAGAATAGATCGTTTTGACCACCTAGACAGTCGAGGTTCAAATAGAGAGGTAGTTTTATACAAGCTAGTCGTGGTAGAGGTATAGTATCTGGGTAGATGTCTAATTATGAACACTATAGTAAGAAGCATAGTGGGGAATGTTGGAAGTTGTCAGGAGCTTACCTTCGATGTGGCTCCTTTGAAAATTAGATCAAAGACTATCCCGCAGTTTTCAAGGCACAGTTTGGAATGAGAGGATGAGCAGTGACTGAAACAACCGTCCAGCAGAGCAGAGACGAGCTAGTGGATCTAAACAGAGAGGCAGAGGTAGAGGTAGACTGAGTTCAACTGGTCCTATTATTAGGACTGAGGTGCAGAGAAATCATCCACAGTCTCAGGCCATAATTTATGCAATCACCAGACAGGAGGCCCAAAACTCCCCATATATGGTAGCAGATGTGTTGAATGTCTTTAATTTTGAACATTTACATTGGTAGATCCAGCATCTACACATTCTTTTATCGAGCTGCATTTGGCATCTAAACTGCGTTGTGATAAAGAAATGTTGAAATGTATATTAGAGGTGAGTACATCGATAGGTAGTACTATACTGATAGGAGAAGTGTGTAAAAGGTGTATAATTCGAGTTGATCAGGTAGAGCTAGAAGTTGTTCTGATTGTGTTGCAGTTAAGTGAGATAAACCTCATCCTAGGTATGGATTGGCTCACTTCTCATAGCGTGGTAATGAACTACTATACTAAGGAGGTGATACTAGAATCTCCTAATCAGCCGAGAGTAATCTTTCGAGGTGTTAGTTAAGCAGTGCTAGCCAGATTGATCTCATCAATGAATGCTTTGAGATTGATTTGAGGTGGATGTGAAGCTTATCTAGCATATGTAGTTGATACCTGTACTGAGTAGACAGAATAAGATATTCCTGTTGTTAAGGATTTCGTGGGTATATTTCTCACTGAATTATCTAGTTTACCCCTAGATAGGGAAATGAAGTTCGTTATTGACCTAGTTCTAGGTACTGCTCCCATATCTATTCCTCTATAAAGGATGGCGCCTGTGGAACTTAAGGCTCAGTTATAAGAGTTGCTGGAAAAGGGTTTTATCAAACCCTATGTATTACCTTGGGGAGCTCCAATCTTACTTGTGGAAAAGAAAGATGGAACTTTGAAACTGTGTATCGATTATAGGCAACTGAATTGGGTGATAGTGAAGAACAAGTATCTGTTGCCGAGGATTGACGACTTACTTAAACAGTTACAGGGAGCTCAGGTATTCACTAAGCTATAGGGATGGCAATTATGGCCTAATCGGGCACGAGTTGACTATATTTCACCTGGGTCGGGTCATGGGCCGGTCAGGTCCAGCTCGTGGCCCGACCATTTTTTTCGAAACGACGTCATTTTGAATTTTTTTCCTTTAAAAATAAATAGCCCAGTAGGCTATAGTCTGGGCCATGGACCAGCCCGTAGGCCACTATAGGAGAACCAGGCTCGGCCCAGCCCATTGACATGTCTACTAAGCTAGACTAGAGATCAGGGTACTGTCAGTTGAAAATAATAAAGGCTAATGTACCGAAGAGTGCATTTAGAACCAGATACGAGCATTTTAAGTTTTTAGTGATGTCATTTGGCTTAACAAATGCTCCAGCTGCTTTTATGGCATTGACAAATAAGGTATTCCAACCTTATTTAGTTCACTTTGTCATTGTGTTTATTGATGATATTTTGGTATATTCGAAGAGTAGAGAGGAACATTTTGAACACTTGAAGTTAGTTCTATAGATAATAAGAGAAAAGCAATTGTATGTCAATTTCAGTAAGTGTGAATTTTAGCTTGATCAAGTAGTGTTCTAGGGTCATATAGTAATTAGACAAGGCTCACAAGTTGATCCAAAGAAAGTAGAAGTAGTGATGAAGTAGGAAGCTCTGAGAAATATGTCTGAGATATGGGGTTTCCTTAGATTAGTTGGATATTACAGAAGATTTACCGAGGTATTTTCATTAATGTTAGCCCCTTTGACAAAACTTATGAGAAAGGATAGACCTTTTAGATGGAATGATGAATGTCAGAACAGTTTTGAAGAACTAAATCATTGGTTAACTACAACACTGGTGTTAACAATTCCATCTAGATCTAGAGGTTATGTATTGTATAGTGATGCTTCACACCAGGGTTTAGGATGTGTTCTGATGCAGCATGGCAGAGTGATGGCATCTGCATCGAGACAGTTAAGGTCTCACGAGTTTAATCATCCAATACATGATTTAGAACTTGCTGCAGTACTTTTTGCTTTAAAGATATAGAGACATTATTTGTATGGATAGACATTTTAGATATATACTAATCATAAGAGTTTGAGGTATCTATTGAGTCAGAAGGAGATTAACATGAGACAAAGACGATGGATAGAGTTGCTTAAAGATTATGATTGCACCATTGAGTATCATTCTAGTAAAGCTAATGTAGTAGCTGATGCCTTAAGTAGAAAATCCAATAGTAGTGTGGCTCAAGTATAGTTATCGAGGTTGCCTAACTTCGTGCAATTGAGAGCATTGAATGTTGAGTTGAAATTAGGGCAGAATGACGCAATGATGGCTACATTGAAGCTTAGGCCAATGTTATATGACAGAATAAGAAAGGCTCAAAACAAGGATCCTAAAATTGTGAAATTAATTGAGAAGTTTAAAGTGAATCTGAATTCTGAATTTGAATTGAGAAATGAGACACTATGGTTGAAGCAAAGATTATGTGTACTCGATGTGGATAATTTGAGAAAAGAGATTCTTGAGGAAGCACATATAGCAATTATGTTATGCATCCTGGTAATACTAAGATGTATAACATGATGAAACAACATTTCTGGTGGCTAAGGATGAAGAGACAAATGGCTAACTATGTGGCTAAGTGTTTAACTTGCCAACAGATTAAAGCAGAGCATCAGGCTCCAGTTAGTAAGTTACAGTCATTGCCTCTTCCGAAGTGGAAATGGGAGAGGATCACTATAGATTTTATTATGGGATTGCCAAGGACTCCGAGGCAACAAGATTCCATATGGGTCATTATGGACTAATTGCCAAAGTCGGACCATTTCTTACTAGTGAGAGAGAACAACACATTGGATCAGTTAGCCTATAGGTATGTGAATGAAGTGGTGAGATTACATGGGTCCCAATATCCATTGTATCGGATTGGGATCCCAGATTTACTTCGAGATTTTAGAGAAGTTTATAGATAGCTATGGGTACAAAGTTAAACTTTAGTACTACATTTCATCCTCAAACAGATGGACAGAGTGAGAGAACTATTAAGATTGTTGAGGATATGCTCAGAGCTTATGTTTTAGAGTTTCAAGGAGCATGGGATTAATATGTAGCTCTAATTGAATTTGCTTATAACAATCATTATCACAATAGTATCGGTATGCCTCTATATGAGGCATTATATGGAAAAAAGTGTCGTTCGCCTCTGTATTGGGATGATAAGGGTCTAAGGATTATTAAGGGCCCAAAATTGATTCAAGACACTGTTAATAAGGTTAAACTAATCCAAAATAGAATTAAAGCAGCATAAGATAGACAAAAGAGTTGCGTGGATCAGCATCGAAGGGATATGGAATACTGAGTGGGAGACAAAGTGTTTCTGAGAGTATTACCTTGGTGAGGAGTGCTGAGGTTAGGTAAAAAGGGTAAGTTAAGCCCTAGATATATTGATCCATATGAGATTATTAAGAGAGTTTGACCATTTTCTTATAAGTCCTTACCAATTGAGATGTATTAGATTCATAATGTGTTTCATATGAGTATGTTTAGGAGATATCAGTCTGATCCGACTCATATGTTATCAGCTCAAGAGATTAAAGTTACAAGTAATCTGAGTTATGTTGAGGAACCGATTAAGATAGTGGGATATTAGATGAAGCAATTGAGAAACTGAGTAATTTCATTGGTGAAAGTCCTTTGGAAGAATCACTCAAGTGAGGAAGCTACATGGGAAACGGAGGAGCATATGAGGAACCAGTACCCTTACCTATTTGATCATTCAGGTCAGAATTTCAAAGATGAAATTTCTTAAAGGGGAGAATTGTAATATCTTGTTTTCCCATACTAAAGGGTGGAACCCTAGATTTCTATATATGAGAAAATAGGAAATAAGTTACATTTACATACATATCACTAGCATAAGCATACACACACGTGATTATTGATTTTTGTACACATTATAAAGACCATACATGCACTCAATTGACATTCTCGGCTATAAATGTTTTTTTATGATTATGATGTGAATTTTGAATTAGTATATCTTGAATTTTGATTTGATGAATTATAATTATTAATTCGCAATTTTTGGTGAAAATTGAGAGATTTATGAAATTATGTGTATTTTTACACTAGGAAAAATGCCAAGTGGCAAAACAAATTGATAAATAATAGTAGAAATAACTGACAAGTGGCATTAGGATTAAATGACTAGTGGCATAGAAATTGGGAGACAAATGGACAAGAGATTAAATGGTATTGGGTATAAAATTAGAAGGCATTAATTTGTTAGCATTATTAATTAAATGGTAAGTGTTATGACAAGTGTCATGACACTTACCAAGCATTATTTACCTTACTTTTAACCTACCTTACGATATTAACATCTTGAAAGACTATCTTCATTGTCTTTCATCTTATTTCTACAAACTCTTCTCTTCTTCATTTTTCATTCTTCATTTTCTTTACTCACAACCCTCACCATCTTGAGTTTTGTTAAAACTTTACACAAGCCATTCCAACGAAATTATGTTGTCTTCTTCTTGATGATGAAACCCACCTTTATTTTCATTTTTGCTCTTGAAATGATAATGATAATGATCATCTAGCAAGAAGAAGCTATGGTTTTTTAGTGACTTGAAGAACTTTAGAGTTTAACGAGTAATTATATTAATGATCTTTACGGTTTGTTTTAAGAGAAACAATTTGAAGATAGTTTGAGATGGATTGATCATGAAAATGATGTTGATGAGTGCTAGAAAAATTTGATGAATTAATGAATAAATATGTTCTATTTTTGGATGTATTAAAACATGGATTTATTGGTTGTTTTAGAGATAGATTAATGGTGAAAATGGAGTAGAAAGTGTGCCGGAATATTGATGAACTAATGTATACGTTGATGTCTTGTTTATATGTATATGATGAACAATGATTTATAGATTGATGTATGTATGTTATTCGGATGGAATTGAGGTGAGAATAAAGAGGAAATGATGTAGAAGTGATGAACAATGCATAATATGATTTAGATGTAACATTTAGGAGTTAGAAATCTGGAAAACATGGAAGAGAATGGTTGGAATTTTCAGATTTACATAACCCACGATCATGGGAAATGCAAGTATAGTGCTAGAAACTTTCTACTGGTATAACCCACGATCATGGGAAATAATTCACGATTGTGGGAAAGGCCTTGAACATGAATTCTTCTCTTATTTGTGATGTTCGAATCTATATATGATAAGGTACTTTCCTATGATGCATTTAGGCTTGAATGAGACTTAAAATGAGCCTAATTTGATGTTTGATTAGGTGATTAAATGTTTGATATGCTTAGGGTGATAATTGAGGTTATAATTATAGAAAAGATTGATGATATAAATGTATTAAAAATTTAGAAAATTTAGAGATGTTATGGGAATGAAAGTTATCTTATGAATGTTAATGCGATTCAAAGGAGATGAATGATGTGTATTAAGTAAAAATGATTGAGAATTTATATATTATGTGATCTTATAACGCTAAAATAACATTAGTGAATGATTAATTGATGAGCTTAGAATAATCATTTATAATTAGTTCAAAATAGATATATACAAGTGATAAAGGTTGAATAATTAAGACTTATGATTAAGGATATATACCTGGGAAAAGTCATTGAGCATGTATTGTACATAACACATATACATATGTGTATGTTTGAATACTTATGTGATTGTGCAAATTAGTAATGTGTGAATGTGTTTTTGTTGCATGATATAGAAGAGCAAATAGTCGACAACATCTAGACATTGTCGGGACGTCAAGGCAATAGCTATCTGGAGCATACAGTAAGTAACCTAGATGTTTCTCACTAGGAATAATTGTATTTGCCTAAATATTGACTATTGAATTGATAATTATGTGAATGTGAAAAATGCCAGACATTTATGGTCTGAGGAGTTTGATAACTGAGATCGTATTAGAAGTGCTTCATTGAATGTGAATCTGAAAGAAATAAGTGTTCTCAATAAATATGTTGAATGTCGGACTTATATCCAACGAAAAAGTGAAAAGTAAATGTGCTTATTGAATGAAAGTGATTGATTGAATATATGTGATTTGATGCTTTTCATTACATGATATGCAGATCAGATAAAGGCAGTTATGACCAGAGTGGGCAGTGAAAAAAGAGCTTAAAGCTCAGCCATATAAATAAAGAGCCACAGGCTCACTAGTAAAATGAGCCTGATATCTACAATAGATACGGATTAGTTAAAAAGGTGCTCGATCACAATAATTAGCAATAAAATTGGAGTCTCTTGAGCAATTGCATATACAATTTGATATGTGTGTTATATGATTGATTAAAGTTAATTGTTTGAACTGTTCTGAATTGAATTGTGAATTAATGTGCAATGTGTGATTATGTGAACTATCTTTGAAATTTGAAATGTTAATTGTCTATGTGTTTTGATATGAGTGAGCACATCAATAATGGCTCACTTACTGAGTTTGCAAAACTCATCTAAATTGCAACGTGACTTTTCAGGTATAAGAAAGGAGACTTAGCTTCTATGACACTCTAGAAGAAGTCTAGTACTACATTTTTGGATACAAGAAATGGCTCAAAGGTTGGTCAGCTAAGAATAAGGAGTTAGAAAATCTTTTGTATAGTTTTTCATTTCATGTAGAATGTTGTACAAGAGTAGTAGACTTGTATAAGTTTTTGATAATATATATATATATGGATTATGTATGAAAAGCTACAGTGTATTATGTTTTATAAATGAAATGGAAATTTTTTGATATTTTGGATATTTGTGTTTTATCAATAGAATGAAGAGTTTAATCTTTAAATATTTGTGTTATATATGTATGATGCTATTTAAGTGAATATGACTGCTCTAACATGCCACTTTTAAAGAGCATGTGTGTGAATGTCCTCGAGATGTTCGGGCACGTACTTGGTGGAAGTAGGGTGTTACAAAATAAAATTTTGATTCCTTCACGAATGTTTTAGATCTATATCTCTAAATTAATTTCCAATTGGAATTATCTAATTTATAGGTATACAGACCAAGATATATCCCAATTACAGAGATATGTTCGTGCTGAAACGAACAAATTACCCTTACCCAAATCTTTTTCATTAAATACCATTATATCTCTTACTATACTTAGATGCACTTAATTCATTATGGTCACTTCTTAATACACCCTATATATGCTATAATACTTCCAGTGTATATATTGAGGCATTACAGGACAGATAGAGATTGATGATGGATTGATGCTGTAAATTTTATAATTTTGATTATGGTTTTCTTGAGGACAAGTAAAAGCTTAAGTGTAAGGATGTTTGATAGATAGATATTTGACTATATTTTTATGGCCATATTTAATATATTTTGATTGATATTTTATACTTTTATCGTGCACATGGTATTTAATTTGCTCCAAGTGTGTTTACAGATGATAATTACCTGAAAGGAATTTGGATGAAAATATAACGTAAAATAATGAATTAACAAATCTAAATTAATGCACAACCATGCATCATAACTGTGCACGTTCCCATACTTGTGAACTTTTATGCTAACCAATGAATTCCAATTATGCACTGTCTAATGAACGGTTATGCACAAGATCGTGCATCAACCGTAAACCTAGAATTTCATATAAAAATAATAATTCAAAGGCAATTGAGGAGGAGTTGTTCCATACATGGAGAACATCTAGAAGGGACTATTTTAATCCAAAGAAGTGGAAAACATGAAGAAATCATCAAAAAATCCATCAGAATACAAGATCAAGCCTTTTCATCGCAAGAACATTCGATAGAAGACAACTAGGAAGATTTAGAATTATGATTCCTTTTTTTCAATTCGTATTTAAGTTTATGTATGTTTGATTTGTATTTGATCATGTGTAGCTAAACGTCCGGTTAGTATTTAGGTTAAATGAACCTTATGTTAATACTTTGATATGATTTGATTCTTTTATTAATACAGTTGGTTGTTTGCTATATTGTAACCTAATTATACATTTTATTTATGTTCTTATAACCCAAGAAAATTAGATCATAATCTAATTTCCTACGTGGAGATTAAGAAATAGTAGTGTGAATAGATTACCATAATTAGAAGGAATTGATTACATCCTTAAAATTAGGATGACATAAATCTTTTGAATTAAGGTCAAACCTAATAGACCAGCTCATAAATCAACGCAATTTTATAAATTTTAACCTAAGTAATTTAGTTAGAGACCTTAGGATTAGTTGTTAGTGGACTCAAGGTCGACTATTAGCATACCATAGGAGTCTCCATAGCCCAATACATTAACAAAACAGTTGCAAGATAAAAAATTAATATGTTAAGGACTTAAGGGAATTCGAACCTTGATACTAATTTCTGATATCGATAGTTTTCTGAGTGAATTCCATTATCTTTGCATTCATTATCATTTCTTATTTCTTCAACTATTTTAGTTTTTATTTTCTTTTTATTAAAAATCTAAAATCAATCTTTACGCTAGATAATAGAGGAGGGGTAAATACTAGTATTCATAGTCTATATAGGATCAACTCGTACTTATTGGTATTAGCTACAGGTATGTTGTGCACTTACAGTTTATTACACAATTAACTAACACGAAAAATAGATCAACTAGAAGCCTCCTAATGAATAAGCCTAACTTGTAAATAAAAAAAGATGCCTCTAGTGTGTGTTTTCTCCTAAATTCAAATAAATTCCTCAAAATTTAGGTTTTTTACACTTAAATGTGTGTACTCTGCCTAAGGCATGGTGTGAGGCATAAACTATAGATCTCTTTGTTTCCTCTAGGTCATGGACGAAGCCTCTAGAACGATCAGGTCAATAAATTATATATCTCGTTTTCTCCCTTAAAATTAATTCATAACCTTTGTAATGGCCATATTTCTAAGCAATGGATCTTCCAATTTCTTTCTTGACATGCATATGATTTCATATGCAAGCATGTCTTAGACTATGTCACTTTCCTGCATTTGATCTATTATATAGCATAAGCTAGCACAAAAGTGTAGGCCATTTTCCTTTAAGAATTGTAATATTTTTCATGATTTTTCCTATAATGGCCTCTAATTCTTTAATAATATTATCCTAAGGTATAATTTGCATATATTTTTTAAAAATGTCAAAACTAAGTAAAATAAGCTAACTTAACATCAATATCAAGCAAGAGAATTAAGAAAATATTTGCATTTTTGTTCATATCAGACATCTCCTACTTAAGCTTTTACCAATTGTTAGAACAATCAATTCGATCGCTATTATCTTAAGCAAGATCACAACAATTTATATGAATGGAGATCCAAACATTATTTTAATGAACTAATCTATTAGTGGAACTATGGGTTCATCTACATTTATTTCCATCATGACTTCTTAGCTTTTATCTTATGATTTTGTTATTTAGAACATGCTTCATAGCTAAATAAATTTATATGTTCACATAAGAAAATAACTAAAGGTTAGTTTTGTTTTGATTAGTTTGAAAAAAGTTAAGATATAAATTTTATTTTCTTGAAATATATTTGGTTAATGCTAATGTTTATTTATTAATACAATAATGAAAACTTGATTTAAATTAATTTTTAAAATCTAGAGAAAATCTATTTATAAATGGACTGTGGCTTAGGTAGAGATGGTTAAATAGGGTTCCTGAGAGAGACCTAAATAATCATCCTATTATTAGGGTGAAACCTTTGATGGGATTTCTCAAAGCTCAATACATTCAAAGGGGTGTTAGCCATGGTAGAGATATGAGTTTATCAATTAGATAATAGATACTTATAGCTAAAGAAGTACAATTTTATGTCTAGGAGATCCTATTAGTCTTAAGAATATGTCTAGTTTAGGTTAATAAAGTTAAAACTACTACTAGGTAAAGTAGTGATCTAAAAATAATTAATTGATTGCGTTCCCTTTTGATTAATTATCTTGTCAATAGTTCCTCTTTTGATTATTATATTATTATTTTATATTTTCAATTTAAAAATTGTAAAAGTAATATTTTTATTAATTATCCTCAGCCTGGTTGATAATGTTAGGTGTTTTAATCTATATTACTTTTTCATGAGATCTGAACACTGCTAACCGTTATATTTCTTACTAATTACAGGTATCCTTGCTTACTTAGTGAGTGATATATTTGTAATACGAAAATTTTTAATAACAAGGCCACATATACACATAACATATTTACTAAGTTTTTTATGCAGTTTCTAGGGAAGCCACTAGTTTTAGGAAATCTATTAACTATTTCTCTAGTTTTGCATATTATTTTCTTATTTTCTTTCTTCTAGTTTTTTAAAATCTTTCTTTATATATTTTCTTTTTTTTACTTCATTTCTTCAATTTGATTTTAAGGGTAACTGTGGTGTATAAAAAGAAACTAACAATTCATAATTCTTATAGAATATTTATAACTTGAGAGAATATTATGTCATAATCTAAGGGAATAGACTAAGCAAGAATTTGATATAAACTAAAAGTAAACCCTAAAAATATGGAAGAAGAATGTAGAACAATAATGGAATGTGATAAACTGTTAGACCCCGTTTCCGGAGTCTAACGCGTGAGTCATGAAATATGAGCGTAGCACTCTGAAGGGTTCTTATAACATCCCAAACATCCATAATTGAGCGCTTGACATATGAAAATGCATTCGTATGTTCATATCATCAATCATCACTCTAAGCACATCACTCAATTTTTCTCTTATTTCTATAACCAACTAAGTATATTTAAAGTTCAATTCAAGCCTAAATGTATCATATATAAGCAATGATAAGCCCACAACTTATAAAATGTACATAATTGGGACAAAAAGCGTAACTTTCACTATGGATGTCAGATCAAGGTCATTTAAGTATGGTTTCGAAGAGAACTTCGATTTCTACAACTTCCGTGAAGGCACAGAAGAGAGATTTTGCCATCTAGAGGGTCAAATTTTTCACATTTTCATAACTGTCCCGAGAATGTCCGCTTAGCAGACATATGTCCCTCCAAACGGACATGAACTTAGCTAAAACGCTGGAATACCCAAGAAGGTCTACCTAGAGGACATTAAGTTCTCCTAACGAACATTTACGGGTCAAATTCCGGATTTCTAACTCCTACAAGTTTCCTATGACCCCTCTTATGCATATCTATCATTTCTAACTTATTTTCCTCATCATTTCCCCCTCCATTCCAATTCAATATCATTTACAACCAAATCATAATCTACAATTGATCATCAACCCAAAAACATAACATTCAACTTATGCACATTCATCATAAATTGTTGATCACACAAATACAACATTAACCACGTCAATACCTTCTTCAATAATTTAAAACACATTCAACTCCCTTTATCACCTTCATTTCATCTTTAATTTATCACACTAATTCTTCCCAATTCAAGACACCAAAGTACTCTTTTTTTTCTGTTAATTCAAGTAAAGAAAAATGCTATAATGTATCCAGCATACACCTTATGCAGCATCACTAACTTGAAAATAGCAGATTTCTCAACTTCGATCTCCAAAAATTACACACTTTATATCATTGGAAAGCTAAAAGGATAAACTACAACTTCTAAGAGACAAATTTGACTAAATCAGCCTAGATTAATACAGTTTTTTCCCTGAAATTAGAATAAAAATTTTATCCCTATAACTGGTTGAAAATGCAATGCGAAAACTTGGAAAGTTATAAGCAAAACACAATTATATTTCATTAACATCAAAGGAAAAGATTTTTACAAAGCTTTAACGAGCATTTCAAGCCATAATACATCATAGTCTAAAAATACATAATTTACACAACGTAGAATTGCTCAAAATGCAACTTGTTTTTACAAAAACTAACTTAAAAATACAAAATAAGCATAATCCGGAGTAATGCCCTTATGCTCGATCACTCGATCTCTTGCTCATCGCCTAAAGATGGGAAGGAATGAGAAGTGAGCTTAAAACTCGTGGGTAACAATTTTATAACTGGTAACAAGCAAAACCATTGTAAAATTCACAATGCATCATGAAACACATATTTCCAAATTCTTAATTTATCAAACACTTTATAAGCAACCCAAATAATGCATTCAATATACTTGTCAACACATAAGCACATCAAAATGGTTTGGGAGGTCCATAAATAGAACGAGCTAACACATTCCTATGAAATGATCCTATGTAGTTGTGAACAGAACGAACTAGCACAATCCTATATAGTGGTTTTTACATAGTCATAAACACTCGGGAGTCCCTGAAGGAGCTCCATGCCACTTACGGGCAGGCGAGAGAAGTCTTTAGTCAAAGTGCACTTGACATACAGAATGGACCAAACCAAACTAAACCCACATACCATATATTTCATAACTTATAAACTTGTTGCCCAAAATGGCACTTTTTCCGAAAAGTGATTTCATAAGCATAGTAATCTACTTTTTCAAAAAAATCATTTTCTCATTCTTTTCATAAATCATCCACACAATATTCATATACCAAACACATAGCACTTTACCAAAGCATTCAAAGAGTAATAAATGCACATTTATAATACAATTGAAAAACATTTACTTTCTTGATTTGGAGGAAATAATAATTATAAAAATGTAACCCACCTTGAATTCCTTGCTTAACAGTTGCTCAAAGATGCCTCTCTTCTTGTTCCACTTACCTCTCCTCTTGATTTCCTTCAATATTAGCAAAAAAAATACCAATTCAACAGGACTTCCAATTGAGAATCCAAAGAAATATATACACTAAAATTGATCCTAGAATACTTGAACTCCTGCATTTTTTAAACTTCATGAACTAAAACCGTTCCGAAAATCCAAAAGTTTAAACATAAACTTACCTTGAATCTTCCCCAATTATTAAGTCTCTTAGCTCAAATGGAAGCTATAATCTTCCTCTTTCTTTTTCCTTGCTTGAGCAACTTCAAAATCACTCTTTAAAACTAAGAAAATTGGAAACCTAGTTTAGCTTTCTTTTCTTTTCTTCTTCTCCCATGACACTCTCTCTTCCTCTCTTCAGTTTTCGTATTCTTCTTCTTCAATTGCAAGACAACTATTCTTCTTCCCCTTTGTACCCTTAATGAACCAAAAAAGTCTATTTTACCCTTCCTTATAAGCTTATGCTCTTTTAACCTTAAGTGATCTTCCCAAAATACCCTTCAACCTTCTTATTACTTTAATACAATAAAACCATATAATAAAAATCCTACTAACATTAACATAATAATTAACTACAAAAACATAATTTACCAAAATCTCATACTTTATTCAAATCATGCTTAAATGAATAAAAAAATTTAGCGCCAGCATTTCTCCCCCTTTTAAAAGAATTTTGTCCTCGAAATTCTTACCTAAGTCATCAAAGAGATGTGGATACTTCTCTTTCATGGCTTCCAAGGGCTCCTACGTGGCCTTTTCCACAGAATGGTTTCTCTATAGGACTTTGACTAGCTGAACTGTCTTGTTCCTGAGGACCTTTTCCTTAGTATCCAAAATCTCCACTGGAGTCTCCTCATAAGTTAAATCATCTCTCAACTAGACCTCAGTGGTCTGAATGATGTGAGAGGGATCCGATCTATACCTCCTTAACATGGAAACGTGGAAGATATCATGTATCTCTGATAATTCCAGTGGCTGTGCTAACCTATAAGCTAGCGGTCCAATTCTCTCAAGAATCTCGTAAGGAGCCACATATTTTGGACTCAACTTACTCTTTTTGCCAAACCTCATGACTTTATTCTAAGGAGATATCTTAAGGAAAACTTTCTCACCCACTTCATACTCCATTTCCTTTCAGTGTGCATTAATATAGCTTTTCATTATGTCTTGTACTGCTTTAAGCCTCTGCTGAATTAAATTGACCTTGTCAACTGTCATTTAAAGTAACTCTGGTCCTACTAATCTCCTTTCTCCTTCTTCATACTAGCATATAAGAGTTCTACATCTTCTCCCATACAGTGCTTTATAAGGAGCCATCTGAATGCTCAAATGGTAAGAATTATTATAAGTAAATTCGACCAATTGCAAATGCTCATCCCAAGCTCCTTTGAAATCCATCCCCTGGGCATTTCCTCAAGGGTCTGAATGGTCCTCTAAGATTGACCATCTGCCTAGGGGTGAAAAGCAATGCTAAAATTCAACTTGATTCTTAGCGCCTCCCGTAAGCTTCCTAAAATCTTGAAGTAAATCGAGGATCTCTATCAAAAACTATAGAATTTGGAATCCCATATAGTCTCACTATCTCATCAATATACCTCTTTGCTAATACATGTAGAAAATCAGTCTGTTTAATTGCCAGAAAATGGGCTGACTTTGTCAAACGATCAACAATAGCCTATATAGTATCATACTTCCTATTGGTCTTGGGCAAACCCATTAGAAAATCCATAGTTACCCTTTGTCACTTCCACTCAGGAACGGAAAGTGGCCTTAACTTGCTTGAAGGTGCTTGGTGTTCAATCTTGACTTGCTGAGAAAGTAGACACTTATTTACGTATTCTGCTACATCCCTCTTCATGCCTTTCCACCAGAAATGCTCTTTCAAATCTTTGTACATAGTACTACCTGGGTGCATAGCATAAGGCGCATTATATGCCTCATCAAGTATCTCATCCTTTACCTACTGGACATTTGGAAGATAGAGTCAGTTGCCTACAACCATAAGTCCATCATCCCTCACTATCACTTCAGATTTTTTACCATTCTGAATTTCTTCTCAGAGTTTGTAATAAAATGTGAGCATGTGTATTGCCCTGTAGGGTTATTTCCATGAACTCTTATTAGCCATCATCGATTCATCTTCATTCTTATTACATCCTAAAAGTTTCCTATTATACAGATCAAGATATGCTTAGAATCCAAAGTATGCTCATAACTAAGTCATGCTCCTCCAATCGATTCCCTCGCTTTTTTTCCATTAATCATTTTCAATTCAACACCAAAAGCTACCAATTTTTTTTAAGGATAGAAAATGGGTTAGGAAACTATTGGTTCCATAATCACTTCATTTTGTGGTCGGATGATGAAGTTATGGCCAAAAGAGTCAACCATATTTATGTCCTCAATCATATTGTACCTATCATGGGACAATTCACATAACTTTCACTAGAAATATCAGATTGTAGTTGTTTTGAGGTGGTTTCGAAAAGGACTTCGAGATCTACAATTTCTTGAAGACTTTGTGGAAAAATTTTGTCATTCAGAGGGTTAAAATCTCTTCGTTTGGCGCTTCGCCTGGCACTTTGTCTGGTACCTATGCTTCATATAAAGGCCATATCTTTTGCATCGAAGTTCAAAAATTCCAAACTTTATATCATTGGAAAGATAAGAAAAAGATCTACAACTTAGATAAATCTATCTAATTCAGCATAGATCAATATAGATTTTCCCTAGAAGTCAGAACATAAAATTTTACCCTTATGAATGCTTGAAAATGCAATCTACAAACTTTGAGAGTCATGAGC
>JANZXP010094368.1:0-21846 GCA_027576715.1 Erythroxylum flavicans
TTAGAATTTATAAAAATTTCGGCAGAGTTTTGTCTATTTTTATGATATCTACCCCCTGTTGAACAAAGAAAAAAACTAAAAACAGAGCCATATATGGCACCAGACATTTATAGCATTATTATTCTCAACAAGAAACACATATTTTCATTTCAATTTTTAACAAATCAAATTAAATTAAAATACAGTAAAGGAAAGAAATGAGAATATAACTGTAAATTGTAGATATTTACAAGTCTCTTTGCATACTCTTGGTGGGTAATAGATCCTCTCGTATGTACAGGAAGACTCTCTCCCTCTAGTCTTCCACGTCAGTTGGTTGAATTACGCTGTGAAACTGAGATGACTTCAGGTGATGTCCAATATTGCAGCCAACTACTCGATATTTCTTCAGAAATGTAAGGCGGTTGTACACTTGCCCTGTGTATCGCAGCAATAAAGTCGCGATAACTTGTACGCACTCGTCTCTCCTATACTCTATAGATGATTCCATCAAATTGAGAATCTCAAAAAAAAATTCTTTCTATAACAAAAGGAAAAATATTCGATAAATACTTTCGATGTAATAATATTTATCAAATTAATGTATAAAAATGTTAATTAAAATAGAAAATAATAATTTTTGTCATACCTCAAACTCGTGAGAGTAAAAAAAAAATTTCATATGAGAGATATTCTTCTATACATAGCCCTCAGGATTAATCTTCTCTTTGAATTTCGAAGTTATGTTTCTTGAATAAGGTCAAGATGGAAATAACCTAATATGAAACAAATAAATTTATACCATTTTTAAATTTTAAACTTAATTATAAACGTATAATGGTTCATGTATTTTCACTTACATATTATTGACAATTGTGATGTATTTTTTTCCATCGGGTCCCTCAACTCCAGGCTAGCGGTCGTCTCCTTCATCTGTATTGTTTACCCCTGATATCTTTGTCGGTATAAGGATAGTAAATGATGTAAGAGTGGTGGATGTTGTAGCCTCATCTGCCAATGTAGTAGGTGGAGGGGGAGGAGATGTTTCATCTCCAACTGCTACACCACCAGATCCTTCACCTATATAGTAAGTACCTCCGATCTGAATCTTAGTCGCGGAATATCCTGTTTTCTCTTTGGTGCCATATTTCAACCTGAAATTAATATTTGATTGAAGTTTGTAGAAATATTACAATTTCATTTCAATAATTTATACAATATATTGAAAAGGAAATAATTGATTTGTTCATACAATATTCAATTATAAGCACAAATTAATCGCTATCATCACTTAATTGTAAATCAAAATCATCTTCTTGTTTTGAAGAATTTGAATCAAACTCAGGCTCTTTTCAGATCTCTGACCCTCCTCATCGTCTCCAGATAAAATTTCAAAATATTCATTACATGGAACGTTCAAAGGTTCATTATTCTCATATACGACAGATGCATTTATTTCATAAGTCTCTTCCTGAAACGCTTCACTTTCAACTCTCTATTCTCCCTTTTCACATGAATCAAAAACACCTCTAGGTTTAACTTTGCAAATAGCCAACCAATCTAACTTATCTTGTTGTAAGCTGGGAAAAGCGACATAATACACTTGGATCACTTGCATTGCCAATACGAAAGGTTCAAAATGTCGAAATCTTCTTCGCTTGTTGATTTTAACTAGATTGTATCGACTATGCACTTTTGTACCAACATTTGGAGTTGGATCAAACCACTCACACTTAAATATCACAATTCACTTTATTGGCAATGTAGGATATTCAGTTTCAAGTATCTCAATTATTTTTTCGTAGTAATCAATCACTTCTCCTTGTATGCAAACTCCACTATTTATTATTGCCATGCTATGACCATGATATTCTATATGATATTTGTATCCATTAACGAAATACACCATATATGATTTAACAGTTCGCAAAGGTCCCTTCGCAAGATCACATATGAACTTGTTGTCTATTTTCTTTTCTAGGGCCTACAGAAAAGAAAATATCATATTAAATAGTATAATGTCATCTGAACACTTAAATCTTATAATAGAGATGCATTTCAATATTTGGAAGTGAAAACTTACATATTGCTCGAACCATCAAGCAAATTGTCTTCCAACTTCTTTATTGATAACATATTGTGATTTGTAGGGCATGAGCTCCCGTAACAATTCCTCATATAATCTAAAAATATTATTATATATTCCAGTTATGAATAACAGTACTAAATTTCAAAACCAAAATAATCACTTGATACTTACTGCACAAAAGGTTGAACCTCTTCACAATTCAATAAAATGTAACCATGGGCAACCTCAATTTCTTCTTCTGTTAATATTCTTCTTGTTGAACGTCCATATGATATTTCGGATAAGTGAAGATGGATAAGTTACTATTAGCATCAGTAGTTCCTCCCCTATTGTCATTACGAGGAAATTTTCTTTCTCTTGTGTGAACATACGACTCAAAATAATATGAACAAAATGTACTAGCTTCTTCCACTAAATAAGCATTACATATCGAACCTTCAACTCTAGCCTTGTTCTTCACATTTTTCTTCAAGTGATGCAAAAACCTATATGAGCGAATAGGGTTATATGAATTTAGTTATGAAAACATGATAATATGACTTCAATTACAATCAATTTTTTTAATTACGTACCTCTCAAATAGATACATTCAACAATATTAGACTGGACCAGCTAGTTTAGCGTCATGTACTAAATGGACAGGTAGATGCTCCATACAGTCAAAGAAGCTTGGAGGAAATATCTCTTCTAACTTGTACAAAATTACTGGAATTTCCCTTTCCAATTTTTCCATTTCAGCCAACTTAATTTTAGATGATGTTAAGCTTTTGAAAAACAAACTTAATTTTGTTATTGCTTCCTAAACCTTATTCGGTAGCAACTCTCAAAATGTAATTGGAATTAGCCTTTGTATAAACACATGACGATCATGACTTTTCATCCCAAATAATTTGTACTTCCGCATGTCCACACACCTTGTCAATTTTGAAACATAACTATCGGGAAACTTTAGACTTTTTAACCATTCACACAATATTTCCTTCTGCTTTTCATCCAAACTGTAACATGCTTTCGAATATTTATCAGTCTGAAGATCTTTATGTAATTTATTCCTTCTACAAAAAAGCTTCAAATCACTCGTGGTTTTGCATTGTCTTTTGTCCTCCTCAATATTCATTATGGTATTGAACAAATTGTCAAAAATATTTTTTCAATATGCATCACATCTAGATTATGACGTATCAAATTAGTTTTCCAATATGGCAAATTCCAAATGATACTTTGTTTTCTCCAACCAAATTTTTTAGTAATGTTTCTTTTAACCTCTTCAGTTTCAAGTTTTGTAACTTTCAACAACCCTAATTCATCAATCTTCTGCAATATCTTGTCACCAGCTTCGTGAATGGGAGGAGGTGTTTGTACCATCTTATTCTTAATGAACTTTTGTTTATTACCTCTAAATGGATAATCTGGACGAAGAAATTTCCTATGGTTGTAGAACTAAGATGTTTTGGCCTCGTTAGGAAGATAAAACTCATCAGAATCAATCATAATAAGGACAAGCCAATTTTCCTGCTATGCTCCATCCAGACAACATAGCATACGTAATGAAATCATTAATAGTCCACATCAAAGTTACTCTCAATAAAAAATTTTGTTTAAGAGATACATCATATGTCTCCACACCAAATTCTCAAAGACGATGCAATTCAAATACCAATGATTATAAGAATACATCAATTTTATGTTTTGGATTTATAGGCCCTAGTATAATCACCGTTAAGAACATATATACCTCATTCATACAAATCTATGGAGGCAAATTATAAGGAGTAATTATGATTGGCTATGACGAATATTATTGGCCGAATTAACCAAAAGGTTGGAATCCATTTGTCAATAACCCCAACCTAACATTTCGACTTTCAGCTGCAAACTCAGAATGGATTTTATTGAAATGTTTCCACGCAAATGCATCAGATGGATGGCTCATTATTTCATCTTCCTATTCATGTTCATTATTTCATCTCATGCAAGATGCAGTAACATCAGACGCATATAGTCTTTAGAGTCTCGGAGTTAACGGCAAATAATATATCCGCTTCCAAGGTACTAATTTTTGTTTTATAGTACACTTTTTGGGTTTCAACCTAGATTGACTACAAAATTGTACTCTTGTAATTCCACATCATCACCCCAAAACAACAAACATCCTAAATTACAACAATCTATTTTTTCAACTTGCAAACCAAGACCTTTAATAAGTTTCTTCATATTGTAAAAATTATCAACCATTGTATGATCAAAAGGTAATGATAGGAATGTCAATATTGGCCTGACCCAGACTGTAGTCAATAGGTTTGGCCTGGTCAAACCAGCCCACAGGCTGGGGCTGGGCCACGGGCCAAGAGATTTTGGCTTGTGAATGAAATGACCGGGCCATGACCCGTAAAGCAAGGGCCATGGGCCAGGGGGATGGGCCTCAGGCAGCTCGCGCCTACAGAAGTGGGTGGACGGGTCAAATCTAGGGTCATTCGACTGGCCTAACCCAACCCGTGCCCCATGGCCCGTCCACCCAAAACGATGTCATTTTATTCATTAAAAAACGATGTCGTTTTGTAATGGTGAGATTTATTTATTCTAGAGATAAAACGACATCATTTGTTCTAGAGATAAACTGACGTTGTGTTACGCTATGTAAAACGACGTCGTTTTATTTCTAGAACAAATGAATCTCACCATTACAAAATGATGTCATTTTTTAATGAATAAAATGACACCGTTTTGGTGTAAAACGACGTCGTTTTATCTTTAGAAGACGATAAAAAATTAAGAGACAAAACAACGTCATTTTTTATTGTAAGAAAACGACATCATTTTGTCTATGATGAAACAAAAGCGCAAAGCGTCCCACCCTTCCCTCTCTGCCTCCGACTCTCCCTTTAGGCCTCCCTCGTCACTCTCAGTCGTCCCACTCATTTCTCCATCCCACCTGCCACAACTCGTCTCCCACTCACAGTCCCCGTGACCCAGACCCAGACGCTGCTCTACCTCCCCCTCCCTTCGTCGCTTCGTCACAAGTGATGTCACAGTTCTTCTTCTTCGTCACAACTCGCAACATCGGAGACTTGCAATTCCTGTGTTTTTCAATGAAGGTGATTGTCCTATAATCTTATAGTTGAATGGATTGAGGAATGAGGATTGATGTTTCTACAACTATGTGAATAATTGCTCAGTTAACGTGTCTACTGTCTTAATGTTTCTAGATTTAATAGTTGAATGGATTAAAGACTGAGGTTTTTGGATTTATTTTTGTGTGTCTGCTGTCTTGGAATAATTGTGAATGAATTGCTGATTGTTGAATGGATTGAGGATTGTTGTTTCCAGATTTATTTGTGCATGTGTACTATCTTCGAATCATTATGAGTGAATTGCTGATTGTTGTGATTGTGAAAGAACTGCTTATTATTTATAGGCTATGGCAAGATTAAGTAAAGCTTTTCTTAAGATGAGAACTAAATGAACAGAGTGAGAGTGCCTTATTTTCCAGTCCCAGATACTCAATTGGTTTTTTCACATATGCTCTAACCTAGAAGTTAATCATCAATCATCATATTTCAATTTCAGATTCCCGAAGTTTTCCCTCAGCCTCCCCCATATTAAAATACTATCCTTATGCCATCCTCGATCTTTTAAATGCCCTGACATTTTAGAAATTTTGAATTAAGTCTAGATGAAGAAAATAAAGCAAAGCAAGAAATTAAACAATAGTGTGGTTTTGTATCTCTTTACATTATTTGTATTTGTATAATTGCATTTTAACTACATTTAAGATTGAATCACCCTCCTCTTAAGCATCATTATGAATCAATGATTGATATTTCTTAGTTTTCTATCCTCATGCATAGAAAACAGTAATGAGTTGTAAAAACACTTGATGCACACCAAAGCAAATGAGTTTACTGTCATCATATTGCATGGAGCAAATAAGTGATAGTTTTATATACTTGTTATATTGATGATCTGCTATTTTTGTATTTGACTAAAACAAATTTACATATTTCATTGATCAAACTAATTTATATGTATAAAGAAAACATAAAAAAATTTACAAAATCAGGGATCATAACAAATTAACAACTAAGATAACAAAAGAGAATTGCATAAACTAATACAAACATACTTTAATTATTCCTAAAAAAATAGGTGTTATTGTAGACTATGCTTTCAACTAGAGTCTTACTATCGGCCACGTTTCTTGACTCTTTTAAGTTTTATTTTAAACACAATTGATATATGTTAAGTTAACTCAATTACTTTAATATTTGGGGAGCTGTAACTGTTTCTCTTACAGCATCTAAAGCATATTTTGAACATTCCTAGCTTTTGTAAAAATGTTTATTACTTATTTCTAAGTTGTACAAAATATTAAGGAAACTTTTCCTTTTTTCTAAACATATTTTAATACGGTTGCTTGACTATTAATAAAAATCTATATTGATTCTTATTATACTAAACACAAACCCTCCATAATTTTTGATATTGCATAATTTGGTGTTATAGTTACTGAAAAAAACTTCTATAATACTTTAAGATATAATTTCTTATTTTTTAAAACACAAGTTAGTTACATATGAACCAAAGATTGAAGTAACACTAAATTGTACTTTTCATATCTTCAATCAAACTTGCTTAATTGTTGTAAAAAACCTATTAACTTAAAATTTTGATAATTTACATGCTTAACACCATAATCAATTGTTTCCTTATTATTTCTGATTAAATATTTAAAATCGGGCATGTGTTTTTCACATGCATAAATGTATAAACTTAGACAAAGAAAAGTTTACATCTTATGCAATATTAAGATTGGAAGCAATAAGGTATATCTGTATATGAGACATCTAATTAAGCTCTTGTTGTGATTCTTAACTTTGAAATTCTTGACTATAGGCTGCATAAAAGTGTTAATATATTTACAATCCTTTATTTGAAAAATTTTCAAGATTTTGTTGTTATATTTGTATTGACTACTTAAGATTTTTTTTATTGTCTTACTTTCAAACTAAGAAATTATGAATCAATGATTGTTTTACTTGTATTTTGATAGCTTTTTATAAGATTTGGTACTTAATGTAGCTTATATTTTATTTTAAATCTAGGGGTTTCATGGTTGGTTTGTCAGATGGATGAACATATTCCTTCAGTTGAGAGTTTTAATTTGGTACCGGAGGTAGAAGTGGAAACTTCTATTCCAACATCAAGTGATGATAGAAGTTCATCTAGAAGTCAAATTAGTCAACATAAAAGTGATGTTTAGAATCACATTAAGAAGACTACATTGATCGACGGAATTGAAAAAGCAAAATGCAATTATTGTCATAAGTTGTGCTTAACTAGTTTGAAAGCTAGAACGTCTCATTTAAAGAGACATACGGAATCGTGTACTAAAAGGAAGATGGTTCTAGGAGGTCAATCATTTTTGACCCCTAACCTTATGAAAGAAAAGAATGAAATAACAGTAATAACTTTTGACAATAATAGATCAAGAATTTTGATGGCTAATATGGTTGTTGGAGATGAATATGCATTGGTTATGGTTGAAAGCAAGAGATTCAGGATATTTCTCAATTCACTCCAACTGAATTTCAAGGTTCCAAGTCAGAATACATTGAGATGTGATATTTTGAAAATTTATGAGGAGAAGAAGAGAGAAACATTAAGAGTATTATCGAGTGTTTAAGGACGAATTGCCATAACAACGGATATGTGGACAACTGATAACTAACAGAAGGTTACATGGCGGTAACAGTACATTATATTGATAATGATTGGAAGTTATGCAATAGAATTTTGAAGTAATTTATATTCTTTAAGATTATTATCATTTACTTAATTTCGTTATTTTATGAATTTATTATTTATATTATTATGATTTTTTATGATAGGTTCATTTATGTGTCGACACTGCATACAAGTGAAAAATTGAAAAACATGTTGAAAGATTGTTTGATGAGTGTGAACATCGACAATAAAGTTTCCTCTATCACAGTCAATAATTGTAGCACAAATGATGCTATGATTGAGAAGCTAAAGGCTAAGATGCGAGTTGGGAGCTTATTGGTTGGAGGTAAGTTATTTCATATGCATTATTTTACGCATATTCTTAACTTGATTGTAAAGGTTGAGTTGGAGACGATAAAGGAAGCAATAGAGTGTATTCGGAGTAGTATTTTATATTAGAGTGCAACTTCTAAAAGAGTTTAAACTTTTGAAGATGTTGCACAAATTTTATGCATTCTCTGTATAAAGAAGTTAGTTTTGGATTGTTCTACGAGATGGAACTCAACCCTTAAGATGTTGGAGTCGACATTCCCATATGCTCAGTTATTTACTAGATTAGCTGGAAGGGATTCTTAGTATACCTGCGTACCATTATAGGATCAGTGGGACTTGGCTAAAGCACTTTGAATGAAGTGGGAATTATTCAATAGTTGGACTGAATTGTTTTCAGGAACAAAATATCCAACTTCACACTATATCTTTAGCATTATTTCCAAAATAAAGCATGTTTTAGGATTGTGGATGTTTGACTCCAATGAAGTGATTCGGATGATGGCGGAGCAAATGACGGAGAAATTTAATTCTTAATTGTCTAAGGTTGGAGATATTGTTGCAGTATCATATGTGTTGGACCTAAGATACAAGATGGATGGGGATGAATATATTTATAATGTATTGTACAGTGGTGATGTTCAAGAGCGTCTACATAACATGAAACAATTATGGTATCAATTATTTATAATTATGAAGCCAAAATGCAACAAACTCATGATCGGGATTGATAGGTGTGCATTAGGATATATTTTTATAAATAATTGACATATGTTTTCTAGCATAATTTTTGATTATTATTCTAGTTTAGGATTTATTTTGTACGTTTTCGTTAAGTTTAATTTTTATTATTGTTCTTGTGTGTTTGATGTTAATTAAGGGCAAGAATTGACTATTTTTATGTAAGCAGAAGGAAGGAGCAACTTGGAGGGTGAACTAAAGATTAAAGAGGAGAAGAAATGAGGAGTGCATCTATGACAAATTCCCACGTTCGTGGGAATCATGCAAATTCCCACGTCACATGGGAATTATAGAAGAAAATCAGATATGTGTCTATGACAAATTCCCACGCTCGTGAGAATCATGCAAATTTTCACGAATGTGGGAATTACAATCCGAGGCAATATGCGAGGCTTTATTAAACTTAAGAGTTTTTGGACTATAAAACGAGAATTAAGCCTCTATCTTCAAAGGAGACAACACCCACTTGTAGAAACACCATTCTTGAGTGAATGGCACATGTTTGGAGAATTGAGGAAGGATTGAAGATAAGGATCATTATCAAGATTGGGTAAAATAGCACATCAACACCAAAATTCCAGATTTTGGCAAAGAAGAGAAGAAGTCTTTCTATTCAATTTTCTGTCATTGTAATCTCTTCTATTCTTTATAAAAATGGATTATTTGAATGTTGATGATGTTATGGAGACCATGTTAGGCTGATTTTATTTTAGAGATTGCTTTTGGAACTATTATATTAAACTCCTATTTTATTGAATTGAATGCAATTGTCTTTGTTAATTGTTATTTTTAATTGTCATCTTACAACAAATCGAGAGAGTGAGTGAGATGAAATTAGTGTAGGATTGTACAATGAGATTTGGCGGCCTATAGACTAGCAATCATCATGTTAATTTAATAGTTAGAAGAGAGATCTCGACTAGTCAATTGATCACCTAAAGGATAGTTTGATAATTAATTGAATCGTTAGAGTCATTGGGTAGGTTGAGAGATCATCCAATTAATTCCCGTTAATTCGATTAGGGATAAATAGTTACACCTTGAGAGAGGGTAATTAGGACGTTCGGAAATCTAGGGTGAGGCATAATTCAATCGACAAAATAAGAGGGAGACAAAATAGGAAAAAAACTTAATCTCTAGTATTTAGATTCTTGAACTCAAATTTTTTGCAATTTCGGTATTGTCCATTGTTTACATTAGTCTGCTAATTTTAATTTAATTTTTCAGATTATTTGCATTTCATAATTTAGTTTCTTAAATAAAGTTGTGTCTATTAAGTGGTGTCTAGGCATCAATCCCTGTGGGATTGATATTCGCTCTTTTTACTACAAGTCACGACTCGTTTACTTGTAGTTTTTGAGCGTAAAATAAGTACATAGGTTTTGCCATCAACAGTTACTTAATTAGATCACAATTTGATATAGTTATTGGAATCACTCTTAACTTTTACCCTTTATTAAGGTTAAATTCAGCACAATATATTTATTTATGTTCATTTTACTAACAAATTTGTTTTATAAATATATGGAGTACTAAACCACTTAATACGCTTAACTTTTAAATGATACACGATGTCTCATTATTCAAATCAAGCATCAATATCAAGATTATAAAATTAAGTTAAAACTAAAATACTAATAACTGATCATATATATTGACCTAACCTAGTAAATCACAACACAATCTAACTTTTAATGAATCCTCTTAATAACATTTCTTTTATTGTTTATTTTTACAAAATTGTTACTTATGAAACTAGTCAGATCATTTTTCTTAAAAAGAATTTTCTCTATTCTTTCAACTAAAACTGAAATTACCCCTCGCCAAAATTAAATTGTATATTATCTTTAATGGAAACATAACAAACTTAAAAATAAATGATTTATTCATAAGTGTGAAAGAAAAGTAAAGAAAATTTAAGATTAAGAAAAGTTCTCTGACCCTCGTTATTAATGGTTACTATACTTAATTCCATGAGATTCGTATAAAATGGGAAAGCTACATAGAAAACAATAGAATAATCAAACATAAAATAACATGAAAAGAAATAAACTTTAAAAGTAAAATAATCAAATAATCAAATGAAATTAAAAAATAGATTACCTCCAATAAACACTTCTTAATAATCTATTAACTAGATTATATCAGTAGAAGGTATGGTAAAAGAAATTAAAACCCTCATCCTCTAAAATTTTTTAAATGTTGTGCGAATGTCTTCTTCCTTTAAGATTGAAGCTTTCTTCTATCCATGCCTTCTTATGCTTATATGCTAGCTCATCAATATGTTTAATTATATCCTACAAAGAATCAAAGATTTTAGTATCCACTACATCATATAATTAAAAAATTTCATTATAAAAACTAAAGTTCTATAAGAATTTGATGCACATAGGATGGAAGAGACGACAGGGGAGCCTGTAGATTTCAAACTTCCTCCAAAATAGTTAATGACAGAAAGGATTAGTAAGACTATTCACCTTATAGATATTCAGATGCATTGACAGGCCCCTGTTATGAAACGAATAGATGATTTGCTCAGCACCCCAAGGTGACTCCCTAGTCGATATCTGATCCAACTGGAAAGTTCCCATGGAGCTAAACCTATTGCCCTTTTTATCATAAATCTTTAATTCAACATAAAAAGATATAAGTAGTAGAGTTTTTTTCTTTTAACCATCTATTAAAAATTTGGACAATGCAACGGTTGTATTTTCACATCCCCAAAATTTTCAAAATCTTTGTAAATGTTCAAAAAAAAATCCCCACTACAAATTTTGAACTTCAAGTCCACTTACAAGCAATCTCAACAATCACTTCAATAAAATTAAAAAGCTAAAACATTCATGCATTTCATTTAAAAACCTTTACATACATCCATTCTTTACATAAATGTACATTCCAAAACATGTTAAAAGATGTACAATATTTCCTAAAAATATTCATAAGGTAAAATTCCTACATAGTAGCACGTGAGCATACACTTGGGAGGTTTTTATTTTGAAAACATAAAGAAGAGTGTAAGCTAAACGAGCTCAGTGAGTGTTAACATTTCTATGCAAACCATATTTAACAATTTAAACCTCCCTAAAACAAACTCATTTCATTTCTTTTGATACAATACCAATATAAAAAATTTTTCCTTTCAAAAAATCACATTTTCAAGTTAATAATAAAGTAAATTATGGCAGTGTCGGTATTGTCAAAACTTTCTTACACGACGTAGCCTAACATTAACTTCTTTGCCATATGGTACCCTTATGCATAAAGTCACTGAGTTGGTTCTACATCACTTAACTGCAACTGGTTTAACCACTAGTTATGAAGCCAGTTGTACATCGCTTACTTGAACTAGGTTAACCGCTATACATCGGTGGTTATAGAGCTGGTTTTGCATCACTTTCCTGTAGTTAGTTAACTATTAGTTATGGAGCTGGTTTTACTTCACTTACCGCACTAAGTTAACACTATACTCGTATAATAACATGTGTAAATCCTAATGGCGTACCATAGACTAAAACTCATTTCCTTTTTCTCAACCAATAACTAATTTCAATGTCACTTCAAATTATATGAAATTCAACTTTCAAACTTCAATTCATATATTGCTAAAACATACACTTGTACTAGTAATATGCACTTGTAATGTATCATTCATATAAAACTAATAATCATAGAATATAAAGTCAAATATCATCAATCATTTTGTAAAGAGTTTAGTCATATAAAACAATTAAAATACACTCATCGTTTAACAACTTTATCTCTAAGCACACTCACAAGTTTTGTGCCTTTCCTTTGCCTACACAAAGCGCATTTCAATTAGGAATTTATTTCTAAATTAAGAAATAAGGAATTAACAATATATATTTGGTTTAATCAAGTTCGAGATTAGTGTTTAATCGCATCACACGTCAGTTAATCATATTCACCATGTCACAATCATGTATGATAAATCACGATCGTGGCCCCTGCCCAAAATTCTTATGTCCACTTATTTAGTAATTTGCATAAAGTAAATGTTCACATTAGGATTTAAGGTCTTCTAGACATTTGTTTCCCTATGTCTCTGGTTTCCATAGCATCTAAAATTAAGCCATTTGAATTTCTAAATCAAGAAACATGCACCAAACATCACAAGATGCTACAACACAAGGGCAAAATCAGGTCACCATTTTAAATCTCAAATTCCAATGTCATTCAGCCATAATTAGGTTAGGGTCTCTTCTAGAGATTTTTAATACTATGTCTTAGATTTTGTTTCCAATTATAATCACCCAATTTGAAGGTATTTAGGCTAAATTATGGTCAAAACAATGGGACTGGTTAATGTGAACCAAGAACCTAAGACAAAATTTCACTAAATGTATTTCTCTCGTTGTTATCATATTCAACCAACTTCATGCAAAGTAACACCAAAATAGACTTTTGGATCATATTACAGTAAAAATACTAGTCATGGAAAATTCTCTCAAGCTTGATTCCTTAGTTGATTTTCTTATTTTTCAACCCTTAAATACATTCAAACTTATCATCTACTCTATAGCAAGTCAAAAATCACCATTGATCTTACATGAATCTATCCCACTTAAAAACTCCAAAACTAGAAAACTTACCATTTTCTTTCAATCTTTTGGACAATTGAAGAACGCTTAGTCTTGATCAAGCTCTCTTCAAATCATGATCCAAAACCATGAAAAATTAGGTGCCTCTTGTTCCTTTCTAGCTTGGCCAAATATCACCCTTTCTCTTCTTCTCTCATTTTTTTTGGTCTCTCACTATCTTCTCTCCAAATGAAGCAACTAAGTCTTAGTTTTTGGCTTTTTATACTCTTTAATGCTTTACACATGTCACCTTCCTATTAGTCCACTCTAATGACTCATGAATTCACTAACTTTTATATCAAAAAGACCAAATCGTCCTTAATGAGTTTAACTCACCAATTAACTGAATTACATTTCAAAAATATTATGTAATTGTCTTATTATCAAATTGACCATGAAATAATCTAATTAGGGTCAATACTTATTTTTTCTCTTCCATCAGAAGGGATGTATCCATGAACAGTTATTTCATGTTCTCCATTACATGGAAATCAAAGCCCTTGCACAATATTCCCATCATCATACCGAAAAATTTGAATGAGTTTAAACTTATCAACACCTATTATTTTCCAAAAAGGGCATTTTAGTCCTAAACTTTCAAAACTCTCGAAATTCATCTAATCGGTAACGATTGGCTGTTCAAGCCATCATTGGTAGTTACCTTTATTAGTTATGTATGCCTGTGATTATGTGTTTTTAGTATGTATTATTGTTAGTTACGTATAGTGAAAGCCCGATGGGTCGAATACTTTTTGCATTCGTTCGTTTTCTCATGCGCCATGAACGTTACCTAGGATGATGCGTAATGGGTGGAGCTCTCTTCTCCCCATCCAAGCACAAGGCACATGATGGAGACGATGATGCGTGGTTATTGCTTTGCAATAGATAATCATAAACTTGCTAGAACATCACATGTTTGCTGAAAAGCTTACTACCTCGAGCATCCTAACAAGTCTAAACTCATTGGATCATCACACGTCTACCGAAAAGTTTACTACCTCGAGCATCCGGATAAGTCTGTAGACAAGTCAATTGTGAGAATTGTTCCCAACCTGACGATTCCTAATACTCCTACCTCTAAATAATCTTTTCCGTTATTATCAAACCTTACCAGTCACTTTTGGGACCAAGTACTTTTGACCGAGGGTCAATTTTTACTGTTACGTTCCATGCCTCACCAATAGAGGCGCCCTTCGCATTTATTATTATTAGTATGTATGTATGTATGTATGTATGTATGTATGTATGTATGTATGTATGTATGTATGTATGTATGTATTATTATTATTATTATCCTTTTATTGAGTTTCTTATTAGTTTCAGTTTTATCTTTATTATTATTTATTATTATTATTTATTATCATTATTTTATTATTAGTATTTTGTATTTGTATCTTTATTATTTGCATTATTTGTAGCTATTTTATTTGGTTTTGTTTTATTCTTTTTCTTTATGTACCTATTTAATTTTATTTACCTCCACTCTTGACATATCAGTTTTCATCTGCATCATTTTTTATTGTCACATCTGCATATAGGTCGACCGGAAATAACCTCTCTACTATGTAGGAGTAAGACTGCATACTATCAGACCTTTCCAGACCCCGCTTCATTGCGAGATTTTAAACTAAGTGACGATGATGATGTTGATTTAAGTTAACTAAGAAAATATTTAGACTAGATAATTGTTAATTAATTGAATTAGTTTCAAACAGCAAAAGATATTCATTTTTATTTTAAAACTAGCAAATGGGTACTATGCAAAAACTCCAGTCTTGATGTTGCATATGATAAGAAAATTCAAATGATAAAATTTGATAAGGTGGAGAGAATGAGAAGCGTGCTACGTTAAATGACACAAACAATAAATCAGGAAGTAACTAATAGAAATTTCAAGGTATAAATTATTATCTTCAACAAAAGGTGATGCATAATAGGGATCTACACTGATAAGGCCACGTCAATTTTTGTAAATCATTATAAGAATTTTTTTATAATGTAGCAGGACACAGGATGTGGGCCACGGGCCAGCCACTCGACATGATTGTGGCCTAGCCTGCAAAATCACGGGCCATTTTCAACTAGCCCGTGGCCTAACCCATGCGTAAGTTTGACCAGGTCGGGCTAGACGGGTCAGGTTAATTTTGACAAGCCTAATTAGATCGTCACGAAATTAGTTAAAGATTAAATAAAGTTAAAGAATTTGAAATATGATTAAAAGAGATTATCTTTATATATCGAAGAATTTAAAGTTTAATTAAAAAAGAGCTTGTTAAATAAAAATTTATTTATTTATTTTAGTTTATAAGAAATTATACATTTACAAAAATTGACCAATTAATTAGTAAATTAATCGATTTTTAATAATAAGAGTTATTAAAATAAATAAAAAATAAAAATTAAACTAAAAAATTGGACAGTTTAACATTTTTAAGGTTAAACAAGTCAAAATTGTTTAATTTTTAAATCTTTGATATAAGTAACAAAGTTAACTTTCAAGGTACAGTTCATCAAATCAAACAAATGATCATATGAAATGGAAGCGCTGAATTCACAGTCAGTGAGGCTATAATTGATTTGGTTTGTTTTGGACTATTTTGATGGAAAATGAGTAATAGCAAACAGGAAAGATCCACTAGGAGTTTTAAATACATACACACAGCAAAGCAAAGAGCAGAGGAGAGGGCAAATACATACAAAAAGATACAATTTTTCATATAAATACAAGCAAAGCATCCGATGAGAAGTCCTCTTTGAGTAGGGCTTTGTCTCTCGTTGACACTTGAGAGGAGGCTCCCTCTCACTCTCTACTGCCCACCACCAACAACCATCGAAGTGGGCAGAGAGAAAAAGGAGTAGTCTTTGCCCTCCATTCTTTCTGTGGCGTTCTTCACTCGGATTCCCATAAACATCCCGTAAGTTTTCCGTATCTAACACCTGACTTACTCGTTTTATTGATGTGGGTTTTAGTTGGTTTTTCGTTTTAGTTGTTCCATTTCCGGATGTGATTTCGGTTCTTATTTGTATGCTGTTGCAGGTAGCAACCTTTTGTTTTGTGGGTTTGTGTTTGTTTTTGTGATGATGGGTGAGAGAATTCCAACTGGGAGTTACTTCCAACACTCTCCTTCTGGACTTCACGCTTCTCGTCACAGGTCCAGTTCTCTAGCTTCAGATCGTGAGAGTTTGGTTTAATAGCCCTTTCTGATACTCCATTCACATTGATTGTGCTCATATTCGATTGCTCTTTCCGTCTTCTTTTTTTTATTTTTTTGTTTCACATCGTCGTGATAGCATCTTTGATGTTTTTTCTGAACTTTTTATTTTTACCGATTGAAAGATTGGTTCTTGAACTCTTTGAGTTTGTGACACACATGGTTCCTGGAATTTTGTATCTTGGTCAGCAATCCTCATTTGGTGCGTGCTAAATTGGTATTTTTGACGTTAGTACTGGTGTCATGCTTTATTGTTTCTTTATTTAATTGGCTTTTGGAGGAAAGCTGATTCGAATGGGAGGCTGTAGAAGTTTCTTTTGTGTTCATTTTATGAAGGAAGGATATGAAAGATTTTTGAGGTTGAAGGTATATTGTGCTGGACTTGGCGAAAACATATCTCTATCTTTGAATCTAGTTAGAGGACAAATTGTAAAAGGATACGATTAAGCTTCGTTCCAAAAGAATCAATGCGTAACTCTTAACTTAATTTTTTAAGTTTGGTAGTGCGGTAGTTGGAGTAATTTTATCATCCACTAGTTTAATGCCACTTGTAAATACAATCTCTAGAATCTAATGACGTCAGACTAACTGTTTCATTTGTAATTAATATGTTTTTTTCTTCGTGCTTGTCCTAAAATGTTGCATTCTTCTAAGTTTCTATGTGTCATTTGACTGTCTGATGGTGGCAGATATCTGGCTGACTTATTGGGAGAGAGGCAAAAGTTAGGACCGTTTATGCAGGTTGTGCCCCACTGTAGCAGGCTTCTTAATCAAGGTTGATCAACCATCTTCTTTTATTATATCAGTTGCTTTACTCATTGACTGAACACTCGTACCAGTCAAACATTTTATGTCTATTTTGGAATGGGTAACAGTTGAACTTATTTGAATGGTTGATATTGACATTTTGTATTAACATATGGTACAAATTTCTTTTGTTAATGTTGCTGAATTAGTTTTTAAACTTTCTTGAACTTTTGATACTTTTTATGCTCTACTATATGCTTTTTTATTGTTCTTCTCCACTGTTGTTTATTGTCTGATTGGAGCAATAAGTATACTTTTAAACGATTCGTTACTATATTTACAGTGGTTCAAGGCTTAAGTTTTGAAGCTATGTAATGGTTGTATATGGTGCAAGCACTTGAGTTGATAAGGATTGTGGACTGTTACTAGCATTTCTTGTAGTTTGCACGTTTAACAACATCATTTTCTATTATAATTGCAGAAATCAGAAGAATATCAGGACTTGATCATGGTTTTGTAGATCATGAAAGATATGAGCATGATAGTCCTCTTAGGTCATTAGGTCAATATTCAAATGGAAGAGGAATGGAGTTAGAGGCTTGGTCCACAATGCAATCTGAGGTAATATGGTTTTGAAGTTCGTACTTGCTCTGGTTGCTTAAAACATTACAGTAGTGCCAATTGTTTTACTTAATGTGCTTGTACTGTCAGGCATAATATGTTGCATTCTTATCTTTCTATGCACCATCACCAGTAGCATGATTCTTAAAGTAATCATGCGCATGCTTCTGCTGGCATTGGTGAATTTGAGCTTGAAATCTTTCACATCTGGTTTCACAAATCCATCTGGCCTCAAATTTATATTACCATAAGGTGAACTAGAATTAAATTCTGCACAAAGCACATTTATGCCATAAAACCACAAAGTTTTGATGCGATTATCTGCCTGCAAAATGCCATGAAGTTTTTGATTGGTAACTCAAGTGAGGCGAGCATAGAGCATGGAGCCAATAAGCCTTGTAGCTAGTATTTCTCCCCTCCCCCAACTTGTAGCACTTCGGTTCAATTCTCCAAAAGAACAAAATAATACAAAAAGGCTTATGGCTTGGGTTGTCTCTTCATCCCCTTTCTTTCTTCTTGCTTGTATCCAAATCTACATTTGACTCATTGAAGAGACTGAGAAGTGGCCTTTTGATTTTATTATAGCATTAGGATTGCTGACTGGACTCCCTCTTGCACTAGGCAGGGTTATTCATCGGTTTACTAGTCGTTTGCATGTTTGATGGCACATCAGTCAGAAAGATTACTTTGCTTTTATGACGTTTGGAGAAAAGAAAGAAAATATCTGTTCCCGGGAGGGGAGTTCTTGAGAATTGGTTATGGGGACAATTTGCCTGCAACTTGAGCTACTCTGTTGGTGAAGTCATGCAGATAATTCTCTATTTTGTATCTTTTTAGCAGATGATCTTTTAGTAATGTTGAGAATTCAAACTGTCCACTCTCCCCTCCCAAAACGACAGTCATTAATGCATTGACATTCAGTGTATTGCTTGAGGAGAATCGTGTAACTTTATTGTCATTAAGCTAAGTATGGGGTATTTATCCGATGATAAAATTTATTCAGGAAAATGGACATCTACAAAGAATGGCCTCATTGCAGGCTGCTTCACCAGGTTGGCCAGGTGTTCCAGGTATTCCAGCCACACCTGTTGTGAAGAAAGTGGTTAGACTTGATGTTCCGGTTGATAAATATCCAAATGTAAGTCCAGTTGTTACCACTTTTTAAAATTAAGAATCAACTATGATTTCTAACTCAAAGAGTTAGCAGTTCAATTTTGTTGGCCGATTACTGGGACCGCGTGGGAACTCTTTGAAAAGATTTGAAGCCATGACGCAATGCCGTGTGTATATAAGAGGCAGGGGCTCTGTGAAGGATTCTGTGATGGTAACTGCTCACTGGATTTGGCTTTTATACTTAACTCTTTGTTGATATCACAATTTACTTTAAGCCAGTGGCTGGGTTATCAAGAATCAAGTTGAAGCAAATTTTACTCCTTTGTATAACAATCTGATTGATGTTTAATTGAGTCATCTATTCTAGTTTGCATTTTTAATATAACTCTGCGTTGTTTGCATATGTTCGATAGTTAAACCATCCTAAACTAGAACATGTTTAAGGATGGTACAAAAGATCTTGCCCAACTATGTAACGGTGATGTCTCTCTCTCTTTACATGTTTGTATTCAGACTTAAGTCTTCTGTACTTGTATCATTATTAAGTTGACTGCTTTTGAAGTATCTGATACTCCATCAATTGCTGTAGTGATTGACCATGTTCTTTTTTTTTTCTGATTAATTCATAATTGACTTTTATTGTTGACTTCTCATCCTTTAGGAAGACAAATTAAAAGATAAACCTGGATATGAGCACCTTAATGAGCCACTTCATGTTTTGTTGGAGGCTGAATTTCCTGAGGCTGTAGTCAATGATCGCTTGGATCATGCTATAATAGTACTGGAAAGCCTCTTGAAGCCAGTGGTATGGGATTTACACTTTGATAATATGTCTTCCAGGTTCTCTTTAAGGTTCTGCTGGTAACTACTTGCTGGTTGTTCTTCTCAGGATGAGTCTTTGGATCACTACAAAAAGCAGCAATTGAGAGAATTGGCTCTGCTTAATGGTACTCTCAGGGAAGAAAACCGAAGTATGAGCCCAGGAATGAGCCCGAGCATGTCGCCTTTCAATACCACAGGAATGAAACGAGCCTAGACAACCTGATCTTGTTGATTGTCGGGATCACTGCAAGTGATTGATTGAATCCTGATGGCCTCTTGATGAATTTTGGAGGCTGCTTTCTGGCCGAAAGCTTCATTGCTGGGAATCTTAGAGGGGTTATTGGTTTGACCCACCTCACTATAATCATCCGTAACCTTATATTATCTATATGTCTACCTATCTATCCTACATTATTTTTTATTGTTAGATTCGTATTTGAGTTTATCGAAAATAGTCTCTTTATTCTGTAAGGGTAAGGCTGCATATTATTAGACTTCTTCAAATTTCGCTTTGATATAGGATTCAATTTGGGTGTGACGATAATGATAATAAAATAAATAAAAAATTAGATAATAAATTTAAAATATAAAATTGAAATAAATTTTGTATCCAATATAATTAACCGTAAATATATTATATTGCTCTGACGTCCCTGTGCCATTACATGGTCTATATAATTCCCTGTAGAAACCGTAACAAGTACCTGTTTCTCTTGCTTTTCTCTTCTTTTCCTTCACCATTTACCTCTCTGTTTGTGCACAAGATTAACAAGGAAGTAAGGTTTTGTCCTTCCTAGGACTTGGGGAAGAATCAAAGGTAACTTTCCTATGCCCCTGTCTATATAATTCAGGTTTCTGGTTCTTCTTCTCCTGCTTTGTTCTGCCTCATTTTCTGTTTTCCCATGTTTTGTTCTACAATTCTCTGTCTGAATCCTGTCATCTTTGATTTTGTTACTTGTTTAAGCTCGAAGACCACTCAAACACCCAGATCCTGAAACTTCATCTCTGTTATTTTTTGTTAGTTTTCATGGATTAGTAGCGACGGGATTGGCATGATAAAAATCTGAAAAACCAAGAAACTGATAAACTTGGGAAAAAGATGGATGAACTTGGTGTGTCCATGGTGTACCAGGCAAGAATTTTGATTGAGTAATGAGTCTTTTCAATGTTGATGGTAGATGTAACGAGTATGAAAGTGAATAAAGTACCTTCATTTATACTTTTAGAATGAGACGAAGAGTTGACAATTTATGCAGCATGATTGCTTGTGAATGTAAATGTGAAAGTGAGAGTTTAGTTTGTGAGCACTCGACGAAAATGATTGTACGTAACTTTATTGTTCTTGGATTTCGTGATCACGAAGTTGAGTTAATTTAGATATTTTCACAAAATTCCAGCTTGTTTTTTGTCATGTGGCTGCTTGTTCATCTTCTCTTCAGTTTTCTTTTTTTTTTTTTTTTTTTTGATGTTGGGTCTGTTACTGTTAAATTTCGTGCAAGAAATCTAACTCTCAGATACTAATCTATTCATCCACCCAACAGAAATCTGCTAAAATGGAGGTCAAAATCGTTTCCAGGGAACGTGTAAAGCCCTCTTCTCCAACACCAGATCATCTCAGGATCTACAAGCTTTCACTGCTGGATCAGTTTATGATGGCTGTGTACGCTTTCAGGATCCTGTTCTACCCTATGACCCCAGATGGAGATCTTACTGATACTGAGGTCATCTCCAGAAGATCACAATCACTCAAACAATCATTATCTAAAACCTTAACTCGCTTTTACCCGTTCGCTGGAAAGATCAGAGACAATTTGTCGATTGATTGTGACGACGAGGGTGCATATTATGTACAGGCTAGGGTCAATTG
>JANZXP010094392.1:0-21843 GCA_027576715.1 Erythroxylum flavicans
GGAATTCAACTTCAGGCATTCCTACATGCATTTTTTCTTTTGATAGGACTAAGCCACGTCTTTTGCAAATATCAGGCATGGTTATGGACAGCGTTCAAGTATTGCTCTAAGGCGTGTTTTTCCTTGGCCCGACTATGAAGATCATGGGGGGAGGTAGCATAAGCACGTTGCATGGTGGCGAGCTCTTCTCTAGTTGTGTGAATAGCTTCTTCCGTGGTTGGGCGAGATGAATTCAGTATCTTAAGTGCATTTTTGATACTTTTGAGCTTGCCAACACATTGATATTGCATGGTGCCACGAACGGATACTTCAGCACCTTGTCGACAGACCTCCAAAAAATTAGGATCTTTGGTCAGGAAATTGTTGAAGTGAAAGGGATGGGAAATGGTGCGTCTCTGGAATAACTTTGTGATTACAATGGGAGTATGGTAAAAAAAAAGGGGCTCCTGAAAGTTTGCGTAGCTGTCCGAAAATTGAGCTATCCACTCCCCATTAACAAGCGCCCGATCAAGCTTTTTCTGAATGAACCACCGACCAGTTTGCTTGTTGGTCCAGGTAAAAGTGAAGCGAGTTTGTTTCAGGTCAGAGATGCCTAGGAGGTCAATGCACTCCTTAAGGTCAGGTGTGTGATTTTTGAGACGACAATTTCCTTGAGCTTCAGAGCTATAGAGTATTGAATTGAAGTTGCCGCATATAAGCCAAGGAGAGCGGACACTAGTGCTAAGAGATGTGAGGTCATTCCATAAGGAGCGTCGCTGGAACCTAAAGTTACTAGCATATACAATTGACATGATTGTGGCAAGATTTTGCTGGAGGAATTGGACACATAAATGAAGAGCCTGATCAGTGATATGGATAGTATCCACCCTAAGAGCATCAACATTATAACACACAATAATTCTACCTGAAAGATGTTGAGAGTGATTGGAAATGAAATGCCATTGGGGACCAAGCATTTGCAGTTTATCCACCTTATCAGCTTTTATTTTTGTTTCCAAAAGACCTAACAAAAGAGGCTTTTCCCTCATAACAAAATCCCGTAAAGCTGCTTGCTTTGTCAGGCAATTCAATCCTCTTACATTCCATACTATGATGGACATCAATGGGTGAAACGGGAGTTTTTCTTTTTGCTTTGCTGGGAGCGTCTTCTCTCCACTATGAATTGATCAAGGGTGGTGGAAAAATATGCTATTAGTTGCCAGGTTATCTGTGGGAGCTGTGGGAGGGTGGTCTGCCATCTGAAGTGGAACGAGGGACTCCTGGGATTCAATAGGTAATGGGGCCAGATTGGAAATCAGATCACTGAAAGTGGCGTCAATAGTAGAGGGCGAGGAGCAGCTAACCACAGGTGAAGGAAGTTGACGGCCTTGGTCCAAGGCATCAGCTGGTGGGAGGGGGTTCAATTCCAGTACCCTTATAGTAGGAGGCGGAGATAAGTCATGTGGTCCCTCCTTATCATGCTCCAAAACCGAAGGGTTGGTATATTCTATCACTGTCGTCTCCATGTTCATGAGTTCATGATAGCCACCTGTTTTAAATATCTTCCTCGTAACCTTCCAGGACTTGCCATGCGTAGGAGAGGGAGGCTTTCACTAATATGAAATTTCAACGTAATCCTCACGCATTTGTTGGTCCTCAGCTAATCGCATAATAGGAATGATATCAGGTAGTTCTTGGGGGAGTTCCACATTCACACAGATGCGTGCATATCCAATACGTTTTTTCAAGGCAGTAGTTTAATCAAAACAGACCGGTTTTCCAATGAAGCTTGCCGGGGAACTAAGACCTTGAGTGGTCCAATACTCTAGAGGCACATTATGAAAATTAATCCAGACTGGTACACTTTGTAGCTTGATTTTGTCTAGGTTGAGGTGCGGTTTCCATTGTTGCAAGAAGAGGGGTTAGCTCCCATAGTGCCAAGGACCCTCTTAAAGGATTTTGAGGGCTTCAGATGTGGTGGAAAATTTGAACAGCAGCAGGTTGTCTTCGGAGAGGAGAACATCATTCAGTCCCCTTCCTTTCCACTGTCGGAGTGCCCAACGATGAAGGAGGGGGAAGAGAGGTTGCTGTTCAAAGAAGAACCCCACAAGGGTAGCTTCCCAGCTGTGTGCGCCATCTTCAAGAATTTGCAGATCTGGGCAGACCACAAGCTTACCGTCCATTTCTTTAGGGGGCCAGTAGGAGAGCTGTGTACAAGCATGATTCCCGACGACTTGTTTCCAGCTTCTGCACAAGGGAGCTTGGGTGGGTGCAGGTGGAATGGCAGGAGGTATGGAGGTGGTCGTGGTCGGAGAAGGGGTGGGGGTGGAGGAAGGCAGGGGAGAAGGTTGGGTGGGCAACGGCAAGGGAGGGAAATCCAAGTTGGTAGAGTGGCCAGTGACAGACACATGGCAGAAAACAAACCCAGAAAAGGCAGACTGTTAGTGGGCAGGATGTCAGAAGTTAGGAGCAAAAAAATAGAAAGGTAGTGGGCAGGATGTCAGGTGGGAAGAAAGGAAAGTCTGAAACTATCCTTAGGCTAAGGCACTCTCACTCGTTCTGCCAAAAAATTAATATAAAGACAAAATAGAAAAGGTAAAATAAAATTTGTAATTTTCCATTTGATGGATATAGTTTAATTAAACCCATGTGTATATTTTTGACATATTTTATTTATTTCTCGATTTAATAGTCTAATATAGCACATTAGCTAAGAAAAATTACTTTATGATAATGATATAGGATTAAAAGCTAATAGTTAACATGCTAAAAATCTAGGTTTACAGGATGGTATTATTTGTCAGTAGCTTTTGAAAATTGCTAAACTACCATAGTATTTATGACAAGTAAAACCGAAGTGATAGCAATCTTAGCAATTCAACTTTCTCTCTTAAGAGTTTTCCACGTAGTTGGTAATTTTATAGAAAACAAGCAATACATAATTATAAAGTTTATTGAATATTAATTTTTAGTTTTACAAAAACTAGTATTTTTGGTGAAGAAGACAGTTCTGAACCTGTCGACTAGGTAGATCCAAAACCTCTGTTTTCTAATTTTTCAACTGGAATGGGACCCAAATGAACATATGGCGTTTATGCCGGAACTCAGTTTGACTTATTTCACGTTTTGCGTAGTTCACAGGTACTTGACATTTGTGGCCCCTGGCGCCGTGCCCAATCAGACCACTACAAAATCGGACCATGTCTACCATTCTGAAAGCATAAATACAGAAACATAAAAAGATGCAGCTCATAAGCTTGCTACTGTTGTTGCTTGGCTTAGTGGCTTTAGCCAGTCCCTCTTTTGCTACTTACGGCAAACCGCCCAGGTATAAACTGAACCTGAACCCAGACCGCCAGTTTTACGAGCCTACTAAAAAGGAGAAGCCATTCCCTAAACCTAAATCACCTGTTTACTAGCCTCCAAAGAAGGAAAACCCTTCCCTTAACCCAAATCTCCGGTTTACGACCCTTAAAAGGAGGAAAGACCATTTCCTGAACCTAAACCTAAACCACGGGTTTTATGAGCCTCCAAAGAAAGTGAAACCATTTCCTGAACCCAAGCCACCATTTCATGAGCCTCGAAGGTAAAGAAACCTTTCCCGGAACCCAAGAAACCAGGGCCACCTTATGGAAAATATCCGATGCTTCCACCGGCAAAAGAAGATTAGCCACCTCAACCACAGAAGCCACCTTGAATTGAAAAACTGATCTAGCTATGACGTAACAGATATCCACGAATAAGAGCTTATTCCATCTGATCCTGTTTCTGTATGTGCTGCAGCTAAGGAATATTTGAGTGATCATCCAGGTTAATGTTTGTAACGGCTGAGTTATAGCATGTCACGAGTTACAACATGAAAAGCAGTTATTGCTATTTAGTATGAAATTTATGATATTACAAATACCTTTTTTTCCCTTGAACACCGTACTCGTGATCCCCAATTCCTGTGAAACTGATCCAATCATTAGTTTTCTTCGTCTATTTGCCGCGTCATGGCAATCTTCTTTCATGCACGAAATACTATCAACTAGGGCCGTTCTTAATGCCCGAAATAAAGTAAAAAGAAGGTCATGACAATATACGAATATGTATTATCTTAAAAAGTACAATTCTCTTATTGGCTTTTTTAAATTAAAATATTTTTTTATTTTACTAAAATCGAAATTAACTCAATTTTTATAATAATAAATATTTAACAAAAAGATTAGTTGCTCATTTACTCTTAAATTTTCTAAATTGAATACATTTGATACATGTTTATATTTACTCAAATTGTTATCATTTTCATGGATATAAAATTTATCACTTAGATTTTTATTAGATTTATATAATTTTTCATAATTCTCACTAAAAAAAAACTCTTTTAACAAATTTATCGATAACTCATTTTTAGGATATTAACTATTCTACTCGTTTTCTTTTTCTTTTTCCTTTTCCTTTTCCACTTTTAGACTAATGCTTTTTATGCAACATATATAAAATAATAATAACATAATTGAACTAGAAAAATTAAGAACAAAATCACATATATATAGAACTAGAAAAAATAGGTACGTACAATAGAACAACAATAACTCGACCATTTATATAAAAAATATATCGATGATATTATATATTTGCCATAAAGAAAAAAACCACCCAAATTTAATATCTTATATTAAAAATAAAAAATAAAGAGTAAACTTTTATAATAAAAGCTATTATACTCGGAATTCATTTTTTATCTTTAAAGGAATGTTAAAGTATTAAAAACTAACAATGATCCAATTTTCACGCAATAGACAGAGATTAATAACAATATCTATATTACATAAATATTGAAACCAAATTTCATTAATAATTTACAAAATTAAATTTATACATACAAAATTACTCAAACACATAAATCAAAAAATATTAATTATAACTTAATAAATGAAAGAGAGATAAATTGCAATTGAAAAAGAAAATAAGGTATAAAACTTATCAACTATGATATATGCAAAATAAAAGAGAGAAAACTTATTTAATAAACTTCAATTCAAATCGAAATTATATCTAAAATTGCAATTGGCATGATAAAATTCGTAGATAGCGAAGAACACAGAAACGAGAGCAAACATTCAAGCGTGTAGAGAGAAAATTTTTATTTCCAGAACTACTCTTTACAATAGTGTTTCAGTTCACTTTATAAAGCTACAGTCGACGGTTAATCGTCAAAGAAGAAGAAGAAAACTAGTTAACGTAATCTAAGCTGGCAAACTAAAGAAAAAAAAAGAACAAAAAATAAAAAATAAAAATAATAAACAAAAGGCGGGAAACCAGAATGGAACTAGAATAGGCGCCAACACCCCCCTCAAGCTAGAGGAGGTGATTTGAACATCCCCAGCTTGGACAAAAGACAATGAAACTGAGGCGAAGGTAAAATCTTGCTCAAGACATCAGCAAGCTGATGCGCAGTAGGTAAATAAGCAAGTTGCAACAACCATTCTAAAACCTTTTCCCTGGTAAAATGACAATCAATTTCGATATGCTTGGTCCGTTCATGAAAAACAGGATTCTTCGCAATGTGCATAGCGGATTGATTGTCACAATGCAAAGTAACAGGAGTTAAAGACGTGACCCCAAGTTCTTCCAATAAGCGGACAATCCAAGTGAGTTCAGCTGAAGCCTGGGACATAGCCCAGTATTCCGCTTCAGCTGAAGACTGAGCAACAGTAGACTGCTTTTTAGACTTCCAGCTCAATGGAGAAGCACGAAATTTAACAAGATAACCATAAACCGAACGCCTAGTAGCAGGACAAGAGGCCCAATCGGAGTCGCAATAAGCATGAAGATGGAGAGAACCAGAACCAGTAAAATAAATACCATCACCCAAAGAACCACGAACATAACGAAGAACATGCAATAAAGCATCCATGTGAGCCGTATGAGGACATTGCATAAATTGATTGAGGGTCTGAACAACATAGGAAAGATCCGAGCGAGTGTGCGTCAGAAAATTCAGCTTCCCAATGATCATGCGATAAGCAGTGGGATTAGCAATAGGAGTTCCACTGGTAGGACTAAGTTTGAGATGCAAAGGGAGAGGAGCAGGAGCAGCCTTACAAGAAAGCATATTCTGATCACGTAAAAGGTCCTGAGCGAACTTTCTCTGAGAAAGCACAATACCATTAGCAAGATACGAGACTTCAAGCCCCAAAAAATAGTGTAAAACACCCAAATCTTTGATGGTAAACTGTTGATCAAGATAAGACTTTAAAGCTTCAATTTCAGCCAAGTCAGAACCAAAAACAAGAATATCATCGACATAGATAGCAACAGTAGTAATCTACCCTGAGGTCCGCTTGATGAATAAACTATAGTCAAGCTTCGAAGATTCAAAACCAAGATGCAACAGAGCATGAGATAATTTTGAGTACCATTGACGACTAGCTTGTTTAAGCCCATAAAGCGATTTCATCAAGTGACAGACTTTATTCTCAGGATTCGGAACCCCAAGAGGCACCTTCATGTACACTTCTTCATGTAAATCACCATGAAGAAATGCATTATTAATATCAAGCTAAAAAACCGTCCATTGCTTGCTAACAGCCAAAGCAAGAATACATCGAATAGTAGTCATTTTAACCATAGGAGAAAAAGTCTCAGTATAATCAACCCCAAGCTTCTGATGATTGCCCTGAATAACCAGGCGAGCCTTATAACCTTCCAACGTGCCATCAAACTGCAACTTCACCTTATACACCCATTTACTGCCAATTGCTCTCTTACCCGATGGTAAATCAGTCAACACCCACGTATTGTTTGCCTGTAAAGCCTTAATTTTTGCAGTCATTACATCAACCCAACGTGGATCATTGACAGCGTCATAATAAGATGTGGGTTCAGTATAATTAGAAAGAGTGGTAAGTTTTCTGTTGAGAAGAAGGTAGAGTAGTAGAAGCAACAAGTGGACAAGGTAAAACCATAGAGGAAGGAGAACGAGCATGACACACATACTGCTGCAAGTAACTGGGTGGTTTGGTAATCCAGGTGGATCGATATAAAACAGGAGGAATAGAGGTAGGAGGAGAGGAAGTTTGTGGATTAAGAGGCGGAAAAATAATATCAATAGGATGAGGAGTAGAAAGAGAAGAACTAGAAGACGTGGAAGAAGGCAAGAAAATGTGTGAATAATCGGTAGGAGGAATAGGAAAAATAGAATTGGTGGAAGAAGAAACAGAGGAATGAAATGGAAAATGTTGTTCATGAAACCTAACATCCCACTAGTAAAAATTTGCTTTTTTTCCACATTCAACAATTTATATGCTTTTTGGCCAAAGGGATAACCTAAGAAAACACATGGAACAGCCCTAGGAGAAAATTTATTCCGGGAAGAAAAATGTGTAGAAGCATAGCATAAACAACCAAAAGATCGCAAACGGCCATATGTAGGGACGACATTATGAAGGAGTTCAAAAGGAGTGCGATTCTGCAGGGAAGAAAGAGGGAAACGATTGAGAAGATAACAAGCAGTAAGTAGAGCTTCACCCCAATAAACAATGGGTAGATTAGCTTGAAAAACCAAGGCTCTTGCACAATCCAACAAATGTCTGTGCTTTCTTTCAACAGTACCATTCTGTTGAGGTGTATGGATGCATGAAGTTTGATGTAAAATACCTTTGGAAAGATAAAAGGCATTGGCAAGGTTTGAACAAAATTCTAAACCATTATCGCTCCTTATGTTATGAACAGAAGCATGAAATTGTTTTTCAACATGAGTGATAAACGATTGTAAAATGGGCAAAGCAGAACTCTTATGAGACAATAAATGCACCCAAGTACACCTAGAAAAATCATCCATAATAATGATAAAATATCTATGGCCATTATAAGTAGCAATAGGATATGGTCCCCATAAATCTACATGGAGCAGTTCAAAGATAGCAGTGCTTTTAATGCAACTGGAAGGAAAAGACAAACGAGAAGACTTAGCTTTAGGACATATTTGACAAGTAACAGAAGAATGAGCAAGTTTCCTATTACAATGAATATTAGTAATCAACCATAAACGATCAAAAGGCAGATGTCCAAGTCTACAATGCCAAAAGCTGTGTATTTAGTGGAGTACAAGTATCATTATTCACATGATGAACAGAATGAAAGATATGAGGTCGATTACAGGAAACAATGGCCGAAGAAGGAAGGTTATGAAATTCAGTGTTCTTAAGCACAAAGTAAAGGCCACCTCGTTCTCTACCAAGCACCAGAGGCTTCATTACTTGGTCCTGAACAAGGCAACGAGAATGTGTAAATATCACACTGGTATGATATTGAACACATAATTTTTTAACAGAAAGCAAGTTGAATTCGAAGTCAGGCACATGAAGACAATTGTTCAAAATCAAACAGTTGTTGATTTTCACGGTGCCAATATGAACTACTAAGGCTTGTTTACCATTCGGAAGAGTAATATGGAAAGGTCTGTGTAATTTCTGAAAGGTTTGAAACAAGGTAAGGCCAGAGGCTATGTGATCAGTGGCACCACTGTCAATGATCCAAATAGGTTTAACACAAGGACTAAAGAAACACAAACTATTACCTGCAAAGAAGGCAGATGATCCATTAGAGTCTCCATTACCAATACCCGAAGATTGACCAGCAGCTGGACCAAATTTATTCAGCAAAAGTACCAATTGATCATACATCTTCTGCTCAACCCCATACTAGGTTCTGTTGACGATCTGGAATTATCAACATCATCATTTATAACTGGTGGCCCCTCAATATCATGAACATCTAGCTGTACAGTAGCTGCCAACTGCTTGTTTCTGTCCCACGATTTGGCACCACTCCTAGCTAAAGGATGCAATTTGAAACATCTGTCGATAGAGTGTCCATAAACCTTACAAAAATCACAAAAGAACTTGGAGCGCCTACCATTAGGTGTAATGCCATACACCACTTGCTTATTATCAGACACTTGACACTGATTACTATTGTTACTGTTATTATACTTTGAATGAAACCCATGTGATTTTTGTTTTTGATTGCCAGCAACAAACGCGGCACCATCTGACAAAGTAACAGGAGATACTTCACAATCTCTCTGTTTCTCCTCTTGCAAGATCAACCTATAGGCTTGACTTAAAGTAGGCATGGGCTGCATCATTAATATACTCCCTCTCACTGTTTTAAAATCCTTATTAAGTCCCATGAGGAACTGTAGAAGCTGTTGATCTTCAAGAAATTTATTCATCACACTAGCTGCGCCACAACACTTACATGCTAGTAACTCAACCAACCCAAGGTATTCATCCCATTTTATCTTCATCTGTGTGTAATAACTACTCACAGACTGAGTTCCTTGTGAAATTCCAATCAACTCTTTCTACACTTGATATCTTCTTGATCCATTTGACTGACCATACCTCTCCTTCAACTCAGTCCAAATGTCAGCTGCGGATTGAAAGCTTAAAATACTATTACCTATATCTGGTTCTACAAAGTGTAGAATCCAAGATATCACCAGATTATTACATCTTTCCCATTGCATCTCCTGAACAGGTTCATTAATAGGCTTTGCACAAGTGCCTTTAACAAAATTGAATTTATTCTTTGCAATCAAAGAAATCTCAGCAGCTCGTTGCCATTTACTGTAGTTATCATCATTCAATTTTTACGTAGCAAGACTATGATTCGAATGATTCGAATTATGAATGTACAACTCACTATTAACATCAATTTCAGTGGGAAAATGCGATTGAGCTTTGGTGAGCTTCTTTGGATATCTTATATTTTGCAGGATTTTTGAATACCTGTTGCTCTTCCTATCTCCTTGTGATGTGATAATCAGGCTGCACTCCATATTGCTGCCAATCCGGTGTTCCATAAGCGGACCAAGCATTTGGATATTGACTGCCATATTGTTCGGGAGCAGCTGAAATAGGGCTTTTAATACTCTGTACGGAAGTTCTCAGTCAGCTAATCCAACAGAGAGTGGGCAGCAGTAAAGTCTTCAAATTTCACACTAAATGTAAGAAGGTTGGACTAATCAACCTATGCTTTGCAAATGATTTACTGCTATTTTCTAAGGCATATAGCAAATCTATAGAGATACTCATATCAAGTCTGTCTATCTTTGGGGGCCTATTTGGATTGGTGATTAATTTAAACAAAAGCCAGTTTGTCTTGGCAACAAGGGCTAACACAATAGAGAGTAGAATATCTCATCTAACGGGTATGAACAGAATATCAGCTCCATTAACCTATTTGGGAATTCCTATCACCACCAAAAGAATTCAATATTTGGAATGTTAACCATTGATTGATAAGATCTAAAGGAGATTGGGAATGTGGTCTAATAAGGTGTTATCTTTCGGAGGAAGACTATAACTAATCAAAGTTGTGCTGAACTCCTTACATATATATTGGTCCTCTAATATTTCTCTAGCTAAAGGAGTAATCAAATCAATTGAGAAACTCTTTAGGAGATTTCTATAGGGAAACCTTAATTCGGATAGTCACTTTACTAAGGTGAAGTGGCAAGAGGTATGTAAAAGGAAGGAAGAGGGAGGTCTAGGAGTGATTTCATTTTCCTCTTTCAATAAAGCAATTTTAATAAAGAACCTTTGGAATATCCTCTTGGAAAAGAACTCTATGTGGATCCGATGGTTGAATAGATATGTTCTAAAAGGCTCTAGTATTTGGTTTATTCCTATTAGACCTTCCTACTCATGGCCCTTGTCCTAGTTATTGAAGCTTAGACCTATGCTCCAGCCTATTGTACGTCTTCTGCAAGGTTGGGAATGGAGAAAAAGCTTACTTCTGGTTTGACAATTGGACTGGTCAAGGTCCTTTAAACAGACACCCACAGGCCCTACAATAATGGTATGATGTTCCTATCAATGCGAAGGTAAGCTCTATCCTATTGGGCAGTTAATGGAACTTTCCTGTTGAATTACACTATTTGACTCCTAATTATCTACCGAACCTACAAAGAGAGGACTCCTTTTAGAGACTTAATATGCCACCAAACACTTTCATCTCAACCAAATTCAGGAAGTGGCAAAACCATAACAGCTTAGAGCAGGCTTGGGTTCTAATAGTTTGGCACATAGCTCTAATGCCGAGTTACTCTATCCTACTTTAGCTTTTGATGCTAAACAGATTAAGTAGCATAGACAAACTTCACTTCATGACTATCAATGCAGAATGTGTACTATGTGAGGCAGAGCCTGAGTTAAGTGACCATCTCTTCTTCAAATGTCCCTACTCTAAGTTCATATGGGAGAGGATAATGGCACTAAATCCTATTTCTGATGTAAGTGCAACCTTCACAGAAGCCACGGAGTGGCTTCTGAAGTTGAACCACATCCCTAAATATGCTGAGTATACTTATATAATCTCTTTCGCTTCCCTCATCAAGGAAATATGGCAAGAGAGAAATAACAGGACGTTTCAACACAAGCATCGCACAAACACAGATGTACTCAAATCCCTAATTGGTGGAATCAGAGAGAAGCTCATCTACTCCACCAGGTCAGAGGCAATTTGCCCTAATCTAGCACTATCGTGGAGAGTCAACCAATGATGTACAGATGGGCAAAGCAAAGAACTACAGAAAGAAAGATGGCAGAGAGAAGATCGTACCTGTAACCCTTTCTGAACCAACTGTGGTAGAACAGTGGAGAAAGGAAGCAAAATATCCCAGTGCGTATTTGTCTGGAAGTAACTTCAGTAACTCACAGAGAAAAATCGGAAGACCTAGTATTGGAAGAAAGCAATAAACTTAGAACTTGCACTCTGTTAAGATGGAAATTAGAACAATAGTCATCATAGAAGCATGTTTACCTGAGAGGATGTTATGTCTGCCATTGATGTCCCTTACTCGCCTGTACCCATCGGTTCCAACACCTTCGAAGCACTCCAGATCTGAAGATTTAAGCAAATCAACTGTCGTAGCATTCAAATCAGAAACTTAAGGGATCAACACTAGAAGGAAAACAAAAAGACAACAGTAAGGCAGATACCTTACCATGGTAGTTGCGGACAAAACAGGCATTGAAGAGCGCCGAGACTCCCTAACCTAATTGGGAATCTTCTGAAGTTGTAAGCAGATATGACAAATGGTTTACCCTAAGGAGATGTCGTGTCGTTTTAGTTTTTAGTCTTGATAGTCGTTTAAAGTTATTACATACAAAAACATTTCAGTAATGTATAGGGATGCTCTACTCTCCCTTAGATGTCTAACGCAAGACCTTACCACTTGTATTATCATCATTTATTAATTCTATTTAACTTTTCAAAAAAAAGCACAACTACTAACTAATAGAACAACAAGCAAAAATAAAAAGGAAAGAATATGTACAGAAAAATCATAGAAAGGAAGCAATAAGGAAAAGCATACCTTCCTGAGTCTGCTGAGTGAAGCCAGAGAAAGAAAGTCTCATACTTCAAAGATCAAAATTTTTGTGCACACAATCTAGCGACCCACCTACCTCCCACCCACCCTCTAGTAAATGCTAAGTGAACGTATTGCACACAATAAAAAATTTAGTGGAATTTAAGTGAATGATACGGAACATTGCAAGAAACAAATAAAGCAAATAAACTAAATACTAAATACATGAAAATTTTCTCAACCATTAGAAATATGACTAGCTGCCATAGAGAAGAACATCGTAAAGAATCGAATCATAAGGCATTCACAACCCAAGTGCTGGATTATGAACAAAAATGAGACATAAAGCCCTAAATAACAAAAGTAGATAACCTCGCAGATTTCAACCATTTGCATCCAATCAATAACCATAAACCCTAATTCCAAATCAAAATGATGGCAACGAAAAGTTCAAAGAAATCAGACACGAAAATCAAACTCTGGAAACCAAGAACAAATATTGAAATGTCCTATTAAACGAAAAAGATTTGGATCAGAGTGGATCAAAAATCAGATCTGATTAGATCCGAACAAAGTAGGAAGAACACAAACAGAAACAAAATGAGAGGAAGAGAGAGTAAAACCTGAAAGCTGAGTGGTTTAACTTAATATGTTATGTTATAATATGTTATGACCACTCAAATATCAAGAATATCAAAGTGGTTTAACTTAACCAATTCATGTATGTTTATGATGTATAATTTAATCCTTTCGTCGTCTAATGTTCCAATTGGACAGAGTATGAATATAGTGTCTATTCTTTTATATCCCATCATATTCGTTCTTACTAATTAGTAATTGATTTATAATTGATATTTGAAAACACCTTTTTAAATGTCAATTCACTCTAACCAGATAATTCCATAAATCACTACTAATCAAGAATAGTAAAACATTCTCTGTAATTACTTTATAATGACAAACCCTTTATTTACATACTCAACTATTTTCATATGGTTCATACCACATCCAAGAACTTATCCTAGTACAGTTCATAAGTAGTATCAAAATATAATAATTCCCACATGAGATAACTTGGTAATCTCAAGTCTGAGAATTAATTATACAACCATCATTATAAGGAAATCCACAGACACATAAGTAATATTCTATTTAGGATCCTCACCATCGGGTTAGTTTAGTGAACTTATTCTCTAATAGCACTCACACATTAGTTTAAGTATCCCCATACTTTAATTTATGAGATCAATTACCTTTTTCATAAGAAAGAAACATAATGTGTGCTAGTTTTACCGTTTTATCAATATCCTATCTTAAGGAAACTGTAACTATGAACAATTTGGGGATAATACATAAATATAAATTGAATCTCATAATTATGATCTCATCATAATTTCAGTTATATAGTAACTATTCTAGAGATTTTACCTTTAGTATTAAAATATCAAGTGTAATTAATATACATACATAAAGATAAAAATGTCTTTATCAATTAAATAATAATGTCATACATCAAATTACAACTAATTGATTAGCTATAATAGCATAAACTAACACTTTTTTATTGAGATAACCATAGTGCCATACAAATTGCTCATAATAATGTCTTTCATAAAACGATCAATCATATCAAGATTGATTTTCATCTTATTTGACATCATGTTTTTCAAAGCTCCATACAAGTTGTTCCCATCTCATCACAAGCTTATGGAGACATCTTCACAAAATCTCATCCACTTTGACACTTTGCAAATCTTATTTCTAAACTCAAACTCTCATTTTCTATGACACCTTGAGTTTGAGGAGGGGTGTTAACTTTAATCTTGTGTAATCTGATCCTTGATCCCATTACTTGATTTTAGCATCTAATAGTTAACCAATTTATATGATTATGTAAATAGATAGCATAAAATTAGGATCTCATCCTTATTTAGTTAATTGTATATAAATACCCTTCTTTGCACATTTGATAGAGACACTAAAATACAGAATTTTCTTCAACTTTCTTTCTCTGCTATCTATTTTCTCAAGACCATTGATAAACTATGAGAAAAGGAGGAGAAACCTATCGACCACTTACGTTCCACCCAAATGTATAACGTTTGGTGTCTATGTCATATTCTCTTCCTTAGTTTGCACTATCTTTTTCAGACATCTCATTCAAATTTCCTTACTACCAAAACTATCAGCTAAACATGCTTATTCTTTGCATCTCAAATTCCATGTTATTTCATTTTTTTTATTTAACACATGGTGTTGACAATAACATTACCATCTCGTGACAAAATTCCTACATGAGAACAATGTTTATTTTTTGATGGGAGAGGTTAACATTATATATAACAACATAGTAGAAAAAAATTAAGGGCCTCTTGTACTGACATTACTAGGTTTAAAGATTAATAAATCTCCTTAACTATCACATTTAAGATGGACATATACTGAAATACTAATTGTTAAGATGTAGGTGATTATAGTACTAATTATTAAGAGATAGGTGATTATATCTTATTATTTAATTTTGGACATTATTTAATAATTGGGCCTAGTTGTATTTATGTGGGACTCTTCCAAAATAAGTTTGATAAAGTTTAGAATTCTAAATTAAGATAGAATTTAACGAATAACCTTTTTTGGGGATAATATGACTATCTAAGGTGGCATTTTTTTGGAGATATGACTTGATAATTGAAATTGGATTATTGGTGTGATTCATGTAAGATGTGGGCTAAATGTTATCATTTTTTTTGAGTGAAAATTGAAATATTTTTGATGACATGGCAGCAAAATTTTTAGGGTTATTGTCGATGATGTTTGGAGCTAATTGTGTTGTGGTAGAAGTCTATCTGTTGGAAACTTCTCTTGGTGTAATACATGACCTGGACAGAATCCTCGTTCTTGGCTTTTTCTTTTGCCTTTGTCATTGATTGGGTGGTCCTTTTAGCAACTGTGATTTTTTTATCTTAAGCTTTACGTACCCTGAGCTGATCTTGTGTGAGAAATCTTTGTGTGTGGTTCATGACTGGGTGTTCTTTTGTTTGGCGGTTGATCGATTTCAGCTGTGAGCTCTTTGAGTGTGGTTATCTGGAAATTGAGCAAGGCTGAAAAGATATCAAAAATAGTATCGTATATAAGAAGCTCAAATATATGTACAAATAAAACACCTCACACTAATCTAACTTTACTAATTTACAACCACGTGTATTACACGTGACAAACTTTGACGAAGTAGTGTAAATCATGTGATATTCTCTACATCCCCCCTCAAGATGGAGCTCTCGAAAGTCCCATCTTGGCGCTCAGTCTGGAGTGAGCAGCATGACTCAATGGCTTTGTGAGAACATCTACAATTTGCAACTGTGAAGGGACATAAGCAGTTTGCAAGAAACTCGACTCAATCTTCTCTCTTGTGAAGTGGCAATCAATGTCCAAATGCTTCGTCCTTTTGTGAAAACAAAGATTAGTAGCAATTTGTTGGGCTACTTTATTATCACATAAAAGAGTAACTAGCAAAGAAATAGGAAGAAAGATCCTTGAGCAGGTAGGAGAGCCAAATAAGTTCACAAGTTGTGCTGGCCATGCTCCTATACTCGGCCTCAGCAGATGACATAGATATGTTAGCTTGTTTCTTCGTTTTCCAGGAGACCAAAGCATGTCCTAAGAACATACAATAACTTGTTAGTGACTTCTTATTCATGGTACAAGTGGCCTAGTCCGAATCTGAAAACCCAGTCAATTGTAATTATGACTGTACAGGATAGAAAAGTCCATATGAGATTTTTCCTTTCAAGTATTTAAGAACATATGTTGCCGCTTGCATATGTGCCGTCTACGGTGCTACTAAAAACTGACTCAATTGTTGCACTACAAAAGAAATATCTGGACGAGTCATGGTCAAATACAATAGCTTCCCTACCAATCTTCTATATTGTTTAGGTTCATACAACAAATCACCAACATCATCAGATAATCCCAAGTTAGGAGGAAATGGGGTATTAACAGCCTTTGAAGCTGTCAAACCAGCACCCTTTAACAAATCTAAAATATATTTCCTCTGATAAAGGTATATACCACTAGAAGTTCTGAATATTTCAATTCCTAGAAAATACCTACCAAGTCTGAGATCCTTGATGGTAAACTTGCTATGTAACACCTCTTTAGTAGAGTTAATTTGTTCATCCCAATTCCTAATCATGAGAACGTCGTCTACATATACTAGAGCTACAGCAAACTTGGTACCATCTCTCATAATGAATAACAAATAATCATATACAGATTGTTGAAAACCAAATTGAATCAAGAACCTTTTGAGTTCCTTGTTCCACTGCCTAGATGCATGTTTAAGGCCATATAAAGACCTCCTCAACTTGCATACTTAATTAGGTTTAGCATTTTTGTAAGCCTCTAGTGAGTTCATGTAGATTTCTTCCTCGATAAATCCATGCAAGAATGCATTATTCACGTCTAGCTGGTATATTGGCCATTGCCTTGCGGCAGCTAGAGCAATAACAACTGTCACAGTTGCGAACTTAGCTACTGCAGAGAAGGTATGCTTGTAATCCTTCCCTTATTGCTGATCAAAGCCCCTTACGACCAATCTTGCCTTTAATCTCTCCACAATCCCATCAGCCTTGTACTTGATCTTATAGACTCATTTAGAAAAAATGGCTCTATGCCTTGTAGGTAACTCACACAGTTCCCAAGTGTCATTTTTCTCCAAAGCATTCAGCTCCTCATCCATTACTTTCCTCCAACCTACATCCTGGCAAGCTTTTACATAATTTGCAGGCTCTTGGGTGGACAAAACATTGGCAAGTGAAGCTACATATTCATAGGGAAGAGAATTAAAGTTTTCAGGTTTAAAGATTGGATAAGAAAATGAATTACTGCTGCTGTTGGCATTGACACTTAAGACAAAATCCTGCAAACATTTAGGTTGGGATTTGGATCTAGTGGACCTCCTAACATTTAAGTCAGAATGAGCAGGAGACGTGTGTATGGGATGAGGGCTGGAAGAAGAAGGAATTTGATTGTCTAGATGAGAATGAGACGAGCAATCATGTTGGAGACATTCTGGAATAGAAGCAACATCATCAAGGCAAAAAGGACAAAATTAGGATTTTTTGAGCTCTCATGATCAGGAATAGCCTTTTCTTGCAAGGACACTTTTGAATGGAGAACAACTCTAATTAAAAATAACATCTCCATTACAAAACACTTGTTTATTGTGCAAGTCGTAAAGTTTATAACCTTTTTGACCAAGACGGTAACCAAGAAGAACACACTTCCTTGCTCTTGCTGCTAGCTTATCTCCCTTAGAACCTATATTTGCAGCATATGACAAGTAGCCTATGGTTCTCAAATGATCATAACTTGGTTTTTCATTATAGAGGACCTTGTGAGGTGATTTCTAGCCCAGGAGGGGCATTGGCATTTTGTTGATCAAATAAGTAGCTGACAACACACACTCTCCCCATAATTCATTTGGTAAATTGGCATGAATTTTTAAGGCTCGGGCTGTATCTAAAAGGTGCCTGTGCTTTCTCTCAACCACACCATTTTGTTGTAGAGTATAGTTCATGGTTCTCTGATGGATAATCCTAGCTTTAGCAAACAATTTGACACACTCTTTGTTGACAAACTCACTCCCATTATCAGTCCTAACAAACTTTGGAAAAGCTCGAAAATGATTCTTAATGTATTTAAAGAAGGTTGCTAATATTGAACACACTTGTTGCTTGCTATGTAACAAGTATGTCCAGGTGCCCCTTGATCTGTCATCCACAATGGTTAGGAAAAAAATAAGAACCATCTAAATTTGTCACTTTATAAGGTCCCCAAAGATCTACATGCAACAACTCAAAATTGGTTTTAGATGTACTTGAACTTCTTATAAAAGGAAATCTTTGGCCATTACACAGTCTCATATTTGAAGGAAGATATATTAGATTTATTGAATACAAGAATATGAGACATCTTAGATTGAGAAGTATGTCCCATTCTAGCATGAAGTGTTTGAAGAGTAGTATCTGAAGTAGTTACATGACAAGAAGGAAAGTGAGATAATTGATTACAATTTCTGAAAGTTGGTATTTCTGAAATGTATTTTATAAGCTGATCTGCCTTGAATTGATATAGTCCTTTGTGAAACTTGCCAAAAACAATCAATTTGTTACTCAAAAGGTCCTGGAAATGACAATGAGTGTGAAACAATGTTGCAACACATTTATTTAACTCAAGTAATCTGCTAACTAATAGCAAATTGAAATTGAAATCAGGCATATAAAGTACTTTGTGCAGGGTTAGAGAGGGCTTTAATTGAATTGAACAAGCAAAATGAACAAGTTTCACTTGTCCATCTAGTAGAGTTATGGGTATTGGCTTATATAAAGGCTCAAGGCTACAGAAAAGATGTTTGAAAGGACTCATGTGGTCAATAGCTCCAGTGTCAATCACCTAAAGATACCGCAAATCAACATTATTCTTACAGGATAATGAAAAAGCTTGTACATTTAGGTTAAAGGTAGTACCTGCAAAATTCACAGCAGCAACAGCCGAATGTCTGTGCCATCATGAAACTTCCCTTTCATCATTCTCAACACCTCCTGACACATAGTTGCCACCAGTTTTTGATCCACTTCATTATCCCTTTCTAATGGAGTATCATATATGCTCTCCTCATTGCTTTCTGCATTCATTTAAGCTGCCATTCTTCTTTGTCCTTTACCCTTCTTCCCTTTATACCAATCTGGATATCCAATACTTTCGAAACAATTCTCAACCAGATGGCCATCTTGCTTACAATATGTGCAAAATCTATTTGCAGATCCTTTTTTCTTCTTGTACACTTTCTTCACTCCAGAACTAGATGTTCTTGTTTGCTTGTTTGCAAAAAATGCCACTGGATCCACATTATGGATAGTAACTTCCTTTTGTTTCTCAATCTGTGAAACAAGATAGTATGTCTTGCTCACAGTTGGTAAAGGATCCATGGACAAAATTTGTTTCGCACAGTTTCATACTCATCGTTCAGCTTCATAAGAAATTGAATCAATCTAGATCTGTTCTCTTTTTCCTTATATCTTTGTACTATTCCACATGTACATTCACTAACTTTCCCACAACTACAAGCAAGTATTCCACTGAGGTTCTGCAATTCATCCTAGAGTCTTTTGAGCTTATTGAAATAAGCAGCTATAGACAGACTACCTTGAGTTATCTATGTGAGATCTCTCCCTGGCTGGTATATTAGGGGTCCATTGCATTGACCATACCTTTCTTCTATCTCTTTCCATAGTTGAAAAGTAGAAATAGCATACAGAAAACCCTCCGAGATCTCTGGTATCACTGAATTCAGAATCCAGCAAGCAATCATGCTATCACACCTTAGCCATCTATGATAGATGGGATTCATTGGCGCAGGCTTCTGGCAAGTACCATCTATGAAACCTAACTTCAATTTTGTAGCTAGAGCCATCTCCACAGTCCTACTCCATCCTAGGAACCCTACTCCATTGAATTGAGTATTAGTTAAGCTCATACCAGGATGATCGGCATTTGAGAGGAACAGTGGATCGTAAGAAGAAACAGATCCAACTCTTGTCGCACTTTGTTGAATATCACTCACTAGGAACTCCATCATCACTCAAACTAGCTTGGATCAACTCGAAATTGTTTCTCTGAAAGTCGATCACAAACTCAGTAATCTCCTTGAAACGGCAATCTCTGATACCATCTGGAAATTGAGCAAGGCTGAAAAGATGAAGGAAATGGAGGACGAAGTAGCACAGAGAAAAATGGTTTTATCTATTGATCTCAAAAATAGTATCGTATACAAGAAGCTCAAATATATGTACAAATAAAGCACCTCACACTAATCTAACTTTACTAATTTACAACCACGTGTATTACACGTGACAAACTTTGACGAAACAGTGTAACTCATGTGGTTTTCTCTACAAGTTGTTGTGTTATATTCTGTCGTGATTCTTTTATCGATCTAGAGTTATTCACTGTCGTATGTCCTTTTTTGTTTGGTGGTTGATTTATTGGGTAGTAGACAGTTTTGGTTTTTCAATCGACAATTGGGTGATTCAACTGGGTATCTTTATACCATTTTTCAACGTCAATTAAAGATCTAGTTTTGTTGACTAATTTCATGTGTGGCTCCTACGTGACTTTGGTGGAGCTATGTTTCTTATTAGTCAGTCGTGGTTGATGTTTTCCTGGTGCAGCCGTGAATTCCTTTTGTTGATTTATTTTTCTAATCTGACTACTGAATTAATCTTGGCTAACAGCTTTCAGATCTATCTTTGAAGGAGCTGAATTCATCGAAAAGTTATTTCTATCTTAAGTGTATTCGTTTTTATTCCTTGTTTATTTTAATCACTTGAGTTGTTTGTTTATTGTCTTTCACTAAAAAGTTGTTGAGAAAATTCTCTATTTAATTTAACATGAGTTAGTCGTATTATCGGGTATGAAATACTTGAGGACGAGAGATAGTGTCAAGATTTGAGTAGTATCAGCTCGGTAAAGCCTTGTATAAAATTATTGTCATTATTGAAAGTATTAAGCTGGGTAAGGGTCATGCAGATATAGACAAGATGTGTCAAACTGCATTAACAAATTTTAATGTTGATTTTTTATTTAAATTTTTGTGCTTAATTTTCTATTTTTAATTGGGCTAGATATTGCTAATTTACAACACACCTTCGGAAAACTTTCACTAATTATGTTAGCGCAAGAGACGAATGCGATATAATATGTAATGACTTTGTGTTACCAAGTGCGGATAATAACCCACAGACTGACCAATATGAAAACGGGATTTGCACAACTTGATGTTAGCGGTGCTTATTTTATTTTGATATGGACATTTATGTTAAATTATGCAAGAGAAAGTGAGTGCACTGAGTAGAAAACTTCCAGCATCTTTCCTGAGATTATTGCCGTCTGTACGCAGCGGTGGTGTTCAGATTGTCAAAGATTTCAACTGAACTGGACCCAATGAAAAGGACGTAAGTACATTGTAATATAGAACCCGGTGTACTAAAAGCCGAAGGCCCCGATGACGAGTACTGTAGACCACTTTGTGCACTATAAAAAGCCGTCGAGACCCTTCAAGATTTGCACCACCAAAACAATAGCAATTGAATCAACAAAATGTCTCTCAAACACTTGACTTTAGTCTTCTTGTTCCTAATTGGGACAGTGATCCTCTCCACTTCCCTATCTTTTGCTGATCCTGATGAAAAGCCTCGTAGAGGCTACCCAATAAGACCGCCACCAGAACACAGAGGAGAGAAACCACCACCTGAACATAGAGGAGAGAAACCCCCTCCTGAACATGAAGGAGAGAAACCACCTCCTCATGATCGCCACCTTTTGGAAGAGGACTTAGAAGGTTACCGTCGACCTCCAAGGGGCAAGAAGCCTCCACCAAAACATAAGCCTCCTCATGATCGCCACCTTTTGGCAGAGGACTTAGAAGGTTACCG
>JANZXP010094401.1:0-21840 GCA_027576715.1 Erythroxylum flavicans
GGTTAGGGTTAGAAGAAATAATTAGTATTAAGAAAAATTATTGAGGGTATATTAGGTAGTATGTATTTATTAGTTTATGTTTTATCCTAAACCTCTTAAATCGGAGGTTTCTTATTTTCACTGTTTAGGATGGAACGGAAGGTAACATAAAACCCTCCGCTTCCATCCCATTCTGTTCCATTTCATTATGAAACCCTCAACCAAACGATGGAAGTCTGTTACGTTCCATCCTGTTCCATTACCAACCCTCCAACCAAACAAAGTTTAAATCATATAATATGAAACTTTATTTCTTAACTCTTTTCACTTCAGATACTATTAGAAAAGCATCAAATTTTAAGTTTCAAACTTTACAAGTTATAGGTGCATTAGACGCTCTATGATTTATATCTCACATATAAATGTTTTCACTTCAAATGCTCTAATATGAACCATAGGTACTTGGATAGAAAGTAAGAAATCACGTATATGTGAGATATAAATTATAGGGTTAGTTATATTGAATTTTGTCATAATTTAACCATTTCTCATTTCAATTGTCATTTAGTCTTTTTTTTGGTGATATTGTTTAAATAAAAGCAATTTCTATATCATATTTCCTTCATTTTATAATTTAATGTTTTTAATTATGTCGTTTGAAATAAAATTGAAAAATAAACGTAATATAATTAAAAAATCATGTGCTAGGTAAATAATAATGTAAGAGAATAAGTGATAATCTTCAAATTATGAAAGAAAAATAAAAATCAAATTATTGAAAATCTTATTATATTTAAACCTAAAATTTAACCAAAGTGATAGTTGGGTTTCTTCTTTAAACATCTTGGAATGATATTTTTATATAAATTATAAAAACTGCAAAAAGTAAATCTTTGTGGATTATGACACAAGTATGGATTTACTCTAAGCTTGGCTACAAGAATTAGTAGGCTTAAATCAACGAAATGGGTGACCTCATATTCACCATTATGAAAAATTAATCCTTTTGGATCACCAATGTAAATGTATATGCTTCACATGCGTAGGTGTGAAAATGCAAAGATCTTGATATGTGTAGATTCGTACAAGGTAAGCCAACAAAACAGTTCAATTTACAGCATGCAATGCAAAGGGCCAAAACACAATCAATTGGTGATACATGGGAAAGATGGGAACAAGACAATATATGATTAAATTATACTTCTTACCAAACCATATATGATTGCCAAGTACGGCTACAAACACGTCCCATGTTTTCAGGCATATACATGATAATATAAGGTTATGCATTATTATACAAGATGGGATAAAGGAATGGTACCAAACCTTTGCTCTATATCTAAGGGTAAAGGGAAATAGTTGAATTATGACTGCAGCTTCTGACATCTGGTGGTACTAAAAGGTATCACGTATTTCGAGGAAGTTCACGATGTGTGCATTGGGATCCTCATTTTCCAATCCATAAAATTGCATATTCTACTGAAGCATATTGAGGAGGGTTAGTTTTATTTTGAAGGAAACTGCTTGAATAGGCAACTTAGTTACTCCTTGATTTACCACATTGAACCCCCACCTTATGAAGTCCACCAAGGTCCGTTGTTGATATCCTTGGTTTGCTCTGTGGTCCATGTTTTGTTGAAATTCCTCGGCCATTGTTGATTTCACGATCTCTTCTTCTTCTTCTTCTCTCCGAGCTTTCGTAAGGGTTTGTTCCAGTCAAGCGATATCTAAGTCTAACATTTTAACTGCAAGACTCGAACCTCTCGTGAATTTTGTATTCATGCAAGAGCACGAATTTTGAAATAAAACGAAAGAACAAAAACAAATATTAAAAACTAAACTAAACTCCTTAAACTATATAACTAAATTAATTGCCTCCCCAGCAATGGCGACAAAAACTTGATCATAAGTTCCGATATGACAAAGTTTTAATATTTTTTAAACCTTGATATTTTGCAAGTGCACGGGTTGTCCGTGTAATACCTAAGATGTCGATTCCACGAGGAGGATTAATCTAGTCCTGAACTCAATTTGTAATAATTCAAAATAAACAAAACTAAACAAGAAATTATTCAATCACACAATTAATTCCAATAATCAAATTTAGAAATATACACAAGATAGCAATTGCTCACCCAATTACAAAACAACCTAAAAACTACCAATTTAGAGAAAGGGATTTTTTATCTTACTTTAATGAAAAACTAATTGATTATGAATTATTGAATTACCGGTTCTAGATTATCCTAGGGTTGATTACTCTCTCTTGAGTTATAATCATTAACCTTAATTATTAACCTAAATCAGATTATGAGAAATTCTAACCTCTCGATTCATAATTTATCCCAAAACCTAAATTAAATCTTAAGTTGTCCAATAAACTACCGAAATCTTATGCAAGATCTCTCTTAACACAAATTTACTGGTTTGATTTAATTCTTGATTTATTAAATTACCTAACTCTTGTTAGCCCAATTCAATGATTTTCACTCGGTTCACCCTCTCAGTTTATTACCAAATTATCAAATGTAGAAATTAAATAACAAATAATCTAATAAAAACACAACAATTAAATTTCGTTAATATCAAAGACAAAATTCTTGAAGGTGAGTTTAGACAAGTCCTCAACATTCAACAAATCTATCATCTATGGCTATCTCAAATTCTATACAATCACAAAGAATGAAATAAAACCAAAAATAGACTCAGAAAGAAATGATGGAGGCAACAACGACAGGGAACCTCTTATTCCAGGAAGTACTTCATGTAGGCTTCGTCTCAACGTCTCTCTTCCTTTGTTTCCTATCTTAATCTCTTAATATAGATTTCTAGGGTTTGGGATTGTGGCTGATGCAAAAGCTCCTCATCTTCTGTTCTTAATGTTCTTTAAATATCTTGACAGCCCTAGGGTGTTTTTTTGGGTTGAAACGGTCCGAAAAATCTCTCGAAACATGACTTTTTCTTTTATTTGTACGTCTATCTGTTGTAGGCCACGATCGTGGCCAACATCAAACCTTTTATGTAGTGATCCTAGACCAAATGTCATGATTATGCGCTATGCCAGAGTCTTCTATCACGATTGTGGGCTGTCTCACATGTTTCTGTCACGATCGTGGGTTGTGGTTTCGGCCCGAAAGTCTCCGAAACTTCTCCGTTCTTTGACGTTGGCCTTCAAACACTAATAAACACATCAAGGTATCTAAAAAAACGTAATATTTAAGCTCAAAGACTTATAATAACCCATAAAACACTTAAACATATAAACTAACACAATTCTAACCTAAACACACACTAAACACTCAAATTAACACTTAATACATAACAGATTAAACCCTAAAACATGATGCAATTCACACCTATCAATTACGTATTGTATTTGATTCAAACAGTGGTTTCATATAATAAAATAATTAAATAGAGCATTCAATCATTCTTACAAAATACACAAACAATAAACATAGGATAACATAATCAATCCTTAAAAGAGAAGAACTAAAAACAATGAAAGAATCCATAACCGAGTTCTTCAACGTCGATATCACCTCCGAACTAACGTTAGGGAGCTCAACCCTTCATGGGTCTCCAAAGGCATGGAGCTTTAACCCTTTTCTTCTTAAAAAATGAGACCTCACGACTCCAAAACCAATTCCTCAAACCTTTCCTAAGTTTCCCCATCGCAACATGTCTCTTTATATTAAAAACTAAGGTTCAGGTGCCAGGTATTATAGTCACAGGCGTGACTATATTACTCACAATTATGAATGCCCTAGATAAGGCTCACCATTGTGAGCCTCCTTTGTATGGGCGTGATAAGGAGTGTCACACCCATGCAACACGTGTCACAGGCGTAAGATGAGTCTCACGCCCATGACACATCTCTTATGGCCATGAAAATTTTATGTATGTCAGTGAGCTGCTATACACCATATTTACTTCATGTTTTTGCATTTTCTTATCCCCTTTTGCTCTAATTCTTCTCCTTCTTAGTACATGAAGACAAGGGAGTGTGAATCTTAAAAAGACAACACAAAATATTGTACTTTGGAGTTACTTTAGCTCTTTCGCTTTCGAAATGTACCTGAAACCAAATATGAACTAAAGTGAATGTCTTAAACATTTCATAGCATTAATCACTAAGTGTTATGGAATAAATGTATAATCAATTAAGCATATGTCAATTCCCCTCACACTTAGCTTTTGACTTTCTTTGGGCAAAACCTCACAATCAAAGTCATAACCCAAAACATTTACTCATTTTTCATATTTCCCAAGAATAGATTGCTATAAGTAAAGATAAATAACTTCCAAAACTATAGCAAGATCTCAACATTCAACCCTTCTACTCATAATCAATCAACAATCATTACCTTTAGAAATTGAGTAATCTAGAGATAGACTTGGACAAAATGTGTTTAAATAAGATAGATTCATAGATACACTAAAAAATCATTTATGATCATGACATTCCACAAATTTGCAAATCATTTCATTTCTCCACCACTATGATTCACATGCATAATCATGAATCAAAGGACTTTTCTATGTTTGTAATGTGGGCAAGGTAAGGTTAGATGTATTCGGGTAATGTAAAATAAAAGCCATCAAAGCTAGTGAAACAAGAAAAACACTCAATATAACATCAAGCAAAAAAATTCAATATTCACTCACAATTGTGTTCATCAACTATGATGAATGTAAAAACTATATTTCTTAGTTCAATTCAAGCTCTCTCGCTATAAACCACATCAAGCATATATCACTCACAAAAGTTAATCATAAACAATACTTTATAACCGTAGGGAGTGATCCTTTAAAACGACATCTACCTCCTATGCATTATTCTCAAATCATCCGTTCAATACAGCTTTAAAAGGAAAAAAAACTAATCATGTATAACTTTGTAAAGCAATTGTATTTCCTCCTTGATACTTTTATCTAAACACATATTATTTTTTTCTTTTTTCTTTTTTGTTTTCGTTTTCTTTTTCTTTTCTCCTTCTTTTCTTTTTTTTTTCATATAAAAATTGAAAGAAGCTACATCAATATGGGAATTTCATTGATAAGACATAAAATGGCATCTCAACAATTATAACCATCCCACACATATACAACCCCCCACACTTATACTTTTATATGTCAACAAACTCAACAATCAACAAATGCTCCGCTAGCTTTGAGGCTTAAGTTGGACATTTGGTTAGGTTTAAAGCATGTAATATGGTTAGCATTAAAAAGAAAAAGCAAATAAAGCTCAAGGGGGCTTAACAAGGAAAACATCATGTCAATAGGTGGGCTATTTGGCTAATGTAGCTTATGAAACAAATAATGCCTATATCATTTCCATGTTAATGAATGTGATAAAATGTGTTCTTAAATAGAAAATCAAAGCAAAGTTAGGATGTACATATCATGAAGGTCATACATAAACAAAAGACAATGAGACTGATATGGATGTGTCAATCTAATATGGCTTAAAATCTCATTGGCTTTTGTCTACCACTAGTTACTACTCTTATAAAGATATTGTGTATTGACCAATCACAAGAGAAAAAATACATGCTAAAATTGTCATAGTTTTTTCTAGTCAATTCACACTCTAATTATGACTATATAGTCTTAGAAGCAATAGAAAGAGAAATTGTTTGTTTATTTATTTGATTCTCTCTCTTTTTGATTAAAAACATAAAAACACGTGAGAAACAAACAAACTTAAAAACATACATAAATATAAGAAAGAAATGTGGAAATGTAAAGAAAAAGAAATAAACTTCCATTGGGTTGACTCCCAAAAAATGCCTTTGTTTATTGTCTCTGGCTCGACTCCTTGCTTTCCTCATTACGTGACAAAATTATGATCTTTAGGCATCATATGAGCTTCCTTCACTTGAGGTTGTTCAAGATAGGGCCTAAGCCGATGACCTCTCATTTTTAGCATACTCCCTATCTTTAGAATCTCAGTCTTTACTGAGTCCCTGCATTTTTGGAATATCTTGAATATCTTTTCAGCTTTTTCTTCTTCATTTAATTTATCCAACCGACTTGGTAAAGGTCAAGAGTTATTCTCAACAATAATTATGGAATTAGTACTCACCTTTGAGCTAACAGATGTATCTTGTTCTCGTTCGATCTCCTTCTCCACTTCTTCTAAATAAGCAATTCCTTGAGCAATTCTCTCAAGATTCTCAAGCTACTCTTCACTCTGTAAGGTCTCCGCACTAACATCTCTTGGGTACACCTCAAGTTGAGATGATTGTATTTCTTCAATCTATGATTCTAAATGGTTGAAAGCTTCTTCATCTGACCCACCTTGGCATGCCATGTAATGCGCCAACATATACCTTGTAAGTATTATAGCATGTCTAGGGTGTATTAAGAATTGAAATTAATGAATTAAGTACATCTAAGTATAATAAAAGACATAATGGTACATAATTTAAAAGACACGGGTAAATGGATAATTTGTTCGCTTCAACATGAACATACATACTTAGACCTGTAATATGTATGGATATTTTTGACATGTTTGCTTGGATTGTGAGTGTGATGTGAGGGGAATTGATAAAATAAGTATTCCATAAATAAATGGGATGGTTTTGGTTAAATTGGATGTATTTTTGGGTTGCTCTTGCATGATAAGATCGAAGTTAGTTGACTTGGGATATGTACCTCGCTGAATGGATAGGTTCCACTGAATAGATTTCTATAATTTCGCTATATCTTGGCTTGTATACCTCTAAATTGGATAAATTTAATTTTAGATTAAACTAGAGACATAGATCTAAAACTTTCACAAAGGAACTAAAATTTGATTCTGCCTCTGAGGTTTTGAAATTTGGCTCGAAGTTGAGTTATAACTGTTGCCCCTGTTTTTGAATAGCTTGTAATGTTTTAGGTATAACTTCCCGAATAATTAACCAAATTGCATGAAATTTATTACATTAGAAAATTAAGACATAGGAAAATGAAATTAATTTATAATATTGTAGGCAAATATGGGAAGTAAAGGAAGAAAAAGGACCAATATGCAATTTTTCTAAAGTTAACATATGAACTAATTGGATTAAGGCATGTGTGACCAATAATAATAAAAGATGTGTGTCCAATAGGAATTAAGCCTATGTTTAAGTCTTGAAAGTTTGGGAATAGGGATATGGAGAGGGGAAATGCACGGCATTTTAGGGGTTCTAAGTTTAGATTTTTCTCCTCTCTATTTCACCTTCTTCATCCTATCATTTTTCATGTAAGAAATCAAGCTAATCTTAGGTGAAAATCAAGGTAAAAATTAGGGATTTTCTCTTCACCTTTATCTTTTCTTACTTTGCTTATGAAGGAATGGAATTATAAGGTTGGAAGTGGGATTGAGAGGTATATTTTTGGTGTTTCTAGTTGGTGAGTCAAGCAAATCCAAAGAGGAAGGGAAGGAAAGGCAAAAGAAGACCTACTTTGTCAATTTTGAGGTTTGGGACTTCACTTAGTTAATTTATGTATTTGTGTATAATTGAATGATTAAAAGATTCATTTAGATGTGGAATGGTTTATGGGATGATTTTTTGGTGTTATTTTGGTGTTATCTTGCATAGAATTGGTTGAATATGACAAGAGAGTATTGTGTAGTGGAATTCTATCCAAGGTTTGTTTGAGTCAGTACCATTATTTGAGTCATAACTCAGCCTAAAGACCTCCAAATTGTGTGATTTTAGTTTCATATGAAACCTAAGACATAGAGATATATATCTCTAAAGGGACTCTGACCTAGTTCTAGCTTTATGACCTTGGAAACTGAGATCAAAAATGGTGACCTAATATTGCCTCTATTTTGGAGTAGCTTATGATATTTGGTCTATATCTCATAAGTTAGGAGTCCAAATGACCTAATTGTTAGTGCTATAGAAACAAGAGACACAGGGGGAGAAATTTCTAGAAAATCTAGAAGTCTAATTTTAATGTTTCGTATATGAATATTAAGGAACAAGTAGTGGTATGAATAAAGAAAGTTTCTCTCACAATCGTGACATTGTTTTTGTTTCTGATTTCTACCGCATCTTATCCAAACCTTTATGAATATGTATGAAAATTTTCAAACACCTAGAAATAAATGACATATGACTTACCATATGTGAATTGGGAGACTAAATATTGGAATATAAGATTGAGTATAATGCATTCCAAAGAAAATTTACATGTACATAAATGATTTGTATACATATTCATTGCTCATATGGGTATAGTATGATTATACAAGTGTGATTTTGATACCCTTCTAATAGTGGTAAGCCAAGAATTGCATGCATGAACAAAAATATGGATTTTATGACTTGAAATGTATATCATATGATTCGTTAATATATGAATCGTGAAATTTGCAAAATGTTAAAGGAAATGTTATAGTGCCTGCTCTATTGTCCTGGTCGCAGATAGATAGGCATACCTATAGGCTTACAGTGCACCTACTACAATCTAACACTGCCAGTGTCCACAGTTCGATATTTTCGAGTATCCATAGTTTGTTATCTTCGGGTATCCACAATTTGATACCTTGGGCTATCCACAGTTTGATATCTTTGGATATCCACAGCACCTGTTATTCACACCCGTAAAAAATATGCAGGCTTAACACAAAGAAAATTTAACAGTTATAAATAAACAATACATCATGACAAAATGAATAATTGGTATTGATGAGCATTTGTAAAATGAATAATTGGTAATGATGAGCATTTGTATTGGTTGTAATGATGAACTGTAATGATCTACAGTTATATTGATAATTTATATCAATGAGCGTTAAATATCAATATTTGGCTTATGAATGTGCATTTTCAGTATATGGATAATATGTTGAAGCATATTTGCATTATGTAATTTGCTTAAGTATTCCATCATTGTTTACATGAGCATTGAATATCAATGTTTGGTTCTTAAATGTGAATTTATGGTATATGAGCTGTGATATTTTTTGAATGGGTGTGCTTGGTGGATGAGTGTTATGAGTGGTTATCTAAGCTAAGTGTTTTCCCCACTAAGCTTTCAAGCTTAGCACAGGTGTTAATCCATGTAGGTCCAAGTCGTAGGAGTTAGGTACAGGGAACATCTGCTAGGACCAAGGCCAACACATAGAAGAAAAAGAACTTTTGGAATGTGTTTTTAGTTATAGATGATTGCACATGTAATGAAGAGAGGAAATTTTATGTTTTTTTTAGATTACCATGTAAATGTAAAGATGTATTACTACTATTAATGATAATTTTAAACATTGGAGAGTTTTGTAATACGTATGTGTATAGCATTGAATAGAATTGTATACCTTGAAAGCGTGTACAGGAATATGGTTGCTATGTGTTTGGATGGTTATAGGTTTAGTATAGGGGTGTTACATGCCAAGTTATGGATTCTCGATGTTGTATCTTAGTAGAATTGCATCACTTCCTACTAGAACTACTATAAACCTAGTTGAAATTGCCAAGTATTAGCATTCATAACATTAACCAATTCTTCTATAGATGTACCTGAGTTTTGTTGATTCTTTAAATCTTGGAGGCTAGACCTTATATCCTACCAAAATTACCTTCCATGTTGTTATAATTGTAGAGTATTCTACTGAGTTTGTAAATTATTTTATTGAAACTTAATACTGTTAATAGCCATATCATTAAGTAATTTTTCCAGATATAGACCTGAGTCGAAATAAGAAGCTTCTGATCTACACAGGAATTGTTGTGCGTCATGTAAACTATCATAGAAGTAATTTTGCTAGTTATCCCATCCATAACTATAGTTTGTATGGCCACTCCATACTTGGTTATAAGATTGGGAATATGAGTTATAGAAGAAATTGCTTTTGTCCATGAATTTTTTTAACATACAAACACTAAATTAAAAGTGAAAAGATCATAAAATAACCAAAAAGAAACTAGTTACAAACAAATATGTACAAAACACCAATTAAAATTAAGAACAAAAACTAAAGCACCACACTCCTCAACAACGACACCAAATTGACGTAGCGCGTTGTAACACTACTCAAAATAACTAGACTATAACTATAGCAGTGACGAGTTTAGGTTAATCCCACAAAGAGTGTGTGTAAAGCTTTTGAAATGAAATCAATCGGTTTTTAGGTTATGGGGGTTTATTGGTTGTCAAATAAGAAAATAAAAATAAACTAAACTAACAAAAACAAATTAAAGAAAATAATAAAAATGAAGAAAGGTGATGAATACATTAGGGACCCGATCATTGGTTCATTCTCGACCTATACACTATGAAACATACTTCATTGAGTTTTTATTCTTTTACGTTAAAAAAATTATCTGTAAGTGCATAATTGATATATATTTTTAATGCTATCAAAGGTCTTCTTTATTATAAATCAATCACTCAATAATTCAATAAGTGTAGCTATTGTTAATGAGCAATATAATGACAAGTAAGGTATCAATCCCATGAAAAGCAATATAGATAGAAAATCCTAAAACTATTAAATAATCTAAAAGTAATAAATAAAATGATGGTTTTATGATTTTTAAAATAATAAAATATAAAATAAAACTAACCAAATTTATAATATCAACAGCATCCAAAGAAATAAATGATAAGAACATTAATTAATAGAGAAAGTAATCAAATAAGTAGATCAAGCTGATTACTTTCCTTAATAGCACTTTTGAATTTATAGTTTAATTAATCTAGAATGGATACATTTTTAACACTGGTAGGACTTATAAAACATTGAAACTACACTCTTTTGAGCTGTAACCATATACTCTCTAGTTGGTTAACCTATATCTCTATCTATGTTACAACTTTTGAAATGAATCAAACTCTATGAAATTCTATGGAAGTTTTTCTCCTAAAAGTAATAAGATAATAGAAGTCTCCCTTGGACACCCTATTCAACTGCCCCTACCTAATATAAGGTCTACTCAGTATTATGACCAATAATAGATAAAAAAATATTATGTCATAAATTAAATTAAATCAATTAATACAAAATAATCACTATAGTTTTCCTGTCTAAATATAGAAAAAGTATTTACCCACTAAACATTCCCAAAACAATGAAATCAGGAGACAAAGTTAAAGAAATCAAAATATAAGTAAATTTAGATGAACTCCTTAAATCCATTGATAGATTGATTTTCTAAGAAGATGTCTTGATCTTAATTGTCTAGTGAAAACAACTCAATATTCAATGCCCAAAAGTTAATGAGGCCTTTTGATTTATAACCCTAATTTTTGGAGAGAAAAGAATATTTCTTATAGGTTTTTTCTCCAAAATTCATCTAAAGTGTCTTGAAAATTAGGATTTTTTCTTTAATTAATTTTTTATTCTCCCTGCACTAAATCTACCCCACGTTTGTGGCCCAAACTATAGGTCTTTATTATGGCTTTAGATAATAAACATATCTTCTAGCACAACCATGTTTCCAAATCATAGATCTCATTATTTCCTTAAAGATTAAATACACAGCCTCTGATGCAGTTGTGTCCTTCAACTGTGGATCTCAATGTTTTCTTGATGACTTTAATGTATTCTCCTAAATGGTTGTGGCTTAAATCATGGCACTTATTACATTTGATCCTTCTAGGCATGAACTGGAATATGGACGTAGGTTAGACCTTATTTATCTAAGAATTGTGAATTTTATCTTTTTTTGCTTGAAATTAATTTCAGTTCTTAAATAACTTCAACTCTCTATCCAATTTGTGCAATTACATAAACAAAGACATGAAGAGGTAAAACATGACAATATAACACTAAAATAAATCAAAATACTTAATAAAACATGTGCATATTTCATGCACATCAAATATCCCCACACTTCAGGTTTAGTTTGTCCTTAAGTAAATTAATTTCATCACTCTAATAATTTAGGAAGAATTTAACAGTTCAATATGAGTAATCATAACTATCTTCTTTCCTTATGTATCTTCCTTTAAACTACCATCTTCTAACTTGAGCTTTAGAGAACCAAACATCAAGAACCCTTATGATAGTTGGTTATTTTAGGCCTTTAAAGAAAAACTAAAAAATAAAAGCCCTTACCTAAAGTAAAGCTTAGGTAATAGGGCTTGTAATCTTTCTAAAAATATGTGATTTAGTATTATCATTTGGAGACCATCATGCTAATGCCATTAGACTTCTTATAAGATCAAGAAAAAAAAAGAACAAGAATATACTTATTTGGATCTTGAAAGCAATTTCATAAACGAAATACTATTGGAACTATTACCACCAAAATTCAAACATCCATTAGTGTAGGCCTAAAATAAAGCAATAATTTCAAACAATTAGATTATGAGTTTTAGGGAGATAATAGACCTATATAGAGCCACAAATGTAGTTAAATATCGTATGGTTTTCTTTACCTTCATAGGTCTAGCAAGATATTGGTATCAAACAGTTCCTTAAGCTCTATAGACAGTTTGGACTGGTTAAAAAGTCAATTTGAAACTCATTTCACTGGTAATAAGTGTTTAACTTTCAATTTTATAGAAATATTTAAAGTCATGAAAAAATGTTGAGAATCTCTGTCTGACAATTTATAAGAAGATTCAATTTTGATTAATAAATTCCAATTATTGGTCCCTAATAACAACTATCATTTAAAACATTTTATCACTAATAAAAATAAATAAATAATGTTAAAATTCTTTGTTTATTTTTTTGGATTTGTTTTCTTCAAAACATTTTGAAAAACTTTTTTTTCTTTTTTTCCCGTCTGTCTATCAAAAATAACCTCGTTACTAATTAAGGGTAAGGTTATGTACTTTTGGACCTCCCTAGACTCAGCATATCAGTGGGATATTATTATTTAAAAAAACATAAAATATTTTTTAAAATTTTAAATATAAATTTCATTACCAAAAGGAGATCTGTATAAAATAGAATAAGTTAGTATTGATAGGTGTGCTTTAGAGTGTGTTTTTAAGTGTTTTCTTATGTGATAATCATGTATTTAAGACTTATATTTATGTCGTTATTAGTGTTATTATGTTTTGACTATTGTTGATTAATGTTTTTTTGTGTTATACCTATATGTGTTTTTAACTTGAGCTCAAATAGATCGGGATACTCTACATCAGGAAAATATATGGGGTAGTGTATCTATATCATTTTTGCACAGAAAGCATATGGGATGAAAGTTTCTAGAGTTTTAAAACCATTTATTTTTTATTCCAAACCTATTTTTTAATAGCCAACCAATTGATAATTGAAGCTTTAAGGGATAGATTATTCTTCAATATAAGCTCATATTAAGAGATTTTAGGGTTGCAAGATATAAGGATCTTATAGCATGAGGAGTTGCTAAATTCCAGAAAGTTTTATTCAGCCATATAGGCTTATCCTCTTTAGAAAAACACTTGACTATATGCTAAATAATTCATCAGGCTGTTAGCTCTGCTAAAATTATAGATTCAAACTCCATCCTAGATAATGTTATTTACCTTAGCTTTTATTGGGATCCTAGTGGTCAAGTGTAGCACTTCATTTCTACTATAAAGAGGGCTTAATTCATTCTAATTATCAAACCAAAACCATGTTGAATATACGTTGCCAATTTAATGCTTTATCCAAGGACAAATTTGGTCCATCATATTGAGTAGCTATCTGAAGTTCCAAGAATTTTCCCCATTTTGCTCTAACTTCTATAAACTTGTTTCCTTCAGATAGTACTCATTTATCCACTTTGACCATAGAGTTTCCCTGTCCTTAAATTGTTAGAGAAGTGCTTAAAAGGCAGTCACCTTTATCAATTGTTGTACAAATCTTTATGATTAATAAAAAGGCATTTTTGTTAATTTGATGTTCATGTTCTTTATAAATTGATAATGATCTGAAATTGAATTAATAAAGTCCTTGATACATTACATAGCATGAAGGAAATTATGATGAGATCATGATAATGAGATTTCTATCATATGTAATTATGTTAGGATCTAAGTTATCCCTAGTCATAGGATTAGTAAGACGGGACATTGTTAATCCAGATAAACTAGCACATGTTATACTCCTTATTGGTTCAAGCAATGGATCTCATAAGTTGTAAGCATAAGTTGTTCAGAGTTAATATGTGGATGGTTACTAAGAGTAGTAAGTACACAGGCTGATATACCATGAGACAATTATATGGATATTCTATTATAGTGTCAATGATAGTCTCATCATAGCAATGATGCAAATACCTGAATCTTGAGGTGTTCAAGGAAATATTAGATACTAATCCTGTACTTTGACTCCATTCCTTGTTATCTCTCATAGGTTGCTCATAGGGTGGTGATTAGGTACAGCTTGAGGTATTCGAAGGTAATTGAGTAGCCAATAAAGGATTTACCACTCCTGATAGAAGGAGATGATACCCACGGCCTCTTATCGAGGTCATTACTTGGGAATCTCTAGCTAGAGTGGAAATGCCATGAAGATAGTCTTCAGTGACATATCCAATTGAGTAATGAGCCTTAGGAATAAGAACTAATATCATTTGGGCTAGATGTGACGTAGTCAGTCTAGTGGGAGTTCACATTTTAACCATGCTCTGAACTAAGTGGGGTATAGATGGTGAAAGGACGAATTGCACGGGAATATAGTCTATGGAATGGTTTGTAATTACACCACTAACGTTTTGTTCAATTGGGGGTCATGATGTGTTACTACATATTGCTTATGACTTGCTTGAATTAAGTGTTAATTCAAGTGGCCAACATAACTGGGAACCTAATGGGTCACAAGCATTGGCGATGTGAAAAATGAGTAAAATAGGTTTGAATAATGATCTAAGATATGAGAGAATGTTTTGGGATTGTATCACGATGTGATTATGGTAAGAAACGCTGCAAAGGAATGAAAGAAAGAAAGTGTTTCATGGCTGCCAGCCTGGAAAGTTTCCAGATTTTCAGCAAATGTTTGAAGCCAAATTAAGTGGCATTCATGGCCACTTAATTCCCATTATTACTCCATTCATGATGGGGGTTAGAGGAGACCAAAAATTGGTAGAAACTCACTCATTTTTGTGTATAGTATTGCAATAAAACTAGTAAGAAATGTGAAAAGTTCATCTTACACACACTTATTCTCTAAACTATTCTTTCAAGAACAAATATCAAAGTTAGCACTTTGTATGTGTTATAACCATTCTTCCTAAGAGGTTTCAGGCTTTGCTCTTCATATTGATATCATTAGAGACATCCTCTTTGGTCATTGTGATTTACAACAACCCGAAGAAGTGAAGACAACGAAGAACGAGGGAGTTAGTAAGGTACTCATCTTAAGTTAAAATTTTTACTACATCTAATGGCACATGTATGATTATGTATTTTATGGGTTTCATTTTATTTTCTACTGCATATTTTCTAATATATGATGCATAATCGAAACCTTACATAAATAACCTCTAAATCCTCTTGGTTTTAAGAACCTTCTGCATACTCATCAAAGGTACTTAACCTAATCCATCCTCTTCCTTAGTGAGGCATAGCTTTTACCACTTTACTTTTGTTCCTTTCAAGCTGCCTATCTTTCTAGACCACATAAATTGTTCGGTACATTTTTATATCTCTTTAATGATCTTTTTAGATAGTACCTCCAGTGTGAATGCACATTCATCAAAATTGATGAAATCAATTGTATTATACCGACAATTAATAAGCAATTATTTTTCTAGGAATTTATCCTAGATCTCAAGCTCTCAAACATAGGGGTACAATCAACATAATTTGGTTTTATTTATTTTTATGGGTACTCCCAAATATTTGAATGGAGGAGATTAAACATTAAGCCTTATCAATTTGTTAATTTCTTCATCATTATAGATGTCAGAGGAGGTATAGATACAATTTTTGGAAAAATTGGCCTTCATGACAATCTGATGAACTCTTTCAAGATTGTCATTGTGAGATTTAGAGAGTAAGCATAAGTTCCACAAAAAATAATAAGATCATTAGAAAAAGCTAAATGCTTCAACTTTATATTCCTTCTTGTATAGTCATGCTTGAATCTGGGATTTTTAGTAGTGAGAGTTTGCAACATCCTGGAAAGAACTTTGACAACTAGAGAGAATAGGTAGGAGAAAGGGACCCCTTGCCTAATTCCTTTATATCTTTTTAAGAAATTTGTTAGATTTCCATTGATTAAGATGCTAAAGGTGACTAAAGTGATGCATTCCTTTATCCACTATACAAACTGCACAGGAAAATCAAAGCGTTGAAGGCATTTGGTGATGAAATACCATTTGTTGGTGTCAAAAGCTTTGAAAAAGTCAATTTTGAGTGCATAACTCTTGATAAATCTTTTTCTAGTATATTCGTTCATTAATTCTTGAACTACAAAAATGTTATCACCAATGGATCTGCCTAAATAAAGGCTCCTTGAGATAGTTTTAATAGGGGCTTCAGAGTGATTTTAAGTTTGTTATCTAGAATTTTGGATATTTTCTTGTATACAATATTATAGCAGAAGATAGGAGGAAAGTCTTTCATATATGAAGGGTTTTGAATCTTAGGCATTAGGCAAATGTGTGTTCTATTAATCTCTTTTAGTATCTTAGAGGAGGAAAAGAATTCTAGCACTACTTCTACAATTAACACACCAGTGATACTCTAGGTTTACTAAAAGAAATAAACAATAAATCCATCAAATCCAAGTGCTTTTAATCTATTTAGATTGAAGAAGACATTATTGATTTCCCAAGCTATGATAGGACCAACCAAGGATTCCTTTGTTTGATGACTATTTTCTTCCTAATTGCCCAATTAAAGTCTTTATTGGTTTTCTCCTCTTATGTTGTGGAACCTATCAGTTCCCTAAACTATCTAATGAAAATGCCCTCTAGCCTCTCCTAATCTATTCTCCTTTGGCCCCTTTCATCATATAACATAGTATTTTTTTTGTTCCAACGAGTCAATATTAAGTTGTGAAAGAATTTAGTATTTGCATCACCCTCTCTTAACCAATTCACTCTAGCCTTTTACCTAAGGATAGATTTATACAAACTTAGTTTTGAATTATAATCATTTAAGCATGAGTCTTTATATATTTTCAACCTCTAATAGTGAGGGCATTTATAACAATCTTATTGACTAGTCAGATTTTCCTTAGCTTACTTTAGGTTTACAACTGAATCCATTTTAGTTTGATTGGTGAGATTTTGAATTCCTTGCTTAACTCTCTATAATTTCCTCATGAATTGATATGATTTGTACCCTTTTACCTTTATTTTCCAATTTCTCTTTATCACTTCATCAAATCCTTATTTGCTTATCATGAAATTAAAGAAAATAAGTGGAGATCTAGAAGCTCTATTACTTATTGTGCCTTGGATTTCCATCCAGGAATGATTAGAACATATTGGTTCCCTAATATGAGCACAAAAGTTAGGGAATTGCACAAGACATTGTTGATTGAGAATTTCCCTATCTAGTTTTCTCTTTAAGAGGTAATTCCCTTGTTTCTTATTGTTTCAAATGCAAAAGTAACCTACATATCTCAGATCCACCATTCTTATTCCTTATTTTAATTCAGCTAACTCTTTCCTAACCCCTTTAGTCTTAATTTTGCTATCCTTCACCTCTATTGGGGATTATATATATTTATAGTTTCCTATCATAGCCCAAGGTCCTCTGATAAATTAGTGTAATCCCTTATGTCCTCCTATATTTTAGATCTCTAGAATCCACAACTAGCAGCATATATTATAGAAAGATAAATAAATCTAAGATTAACTTATAATTCATAAGTGAGATGTATAACCTGATTAGATGTGAAAATAGTCTATAATGTTACCTTGTCTGAGTTGTAAGCCATGATGATCCCACTATTGTAGTGATAGATTTCATTAGAATTTAATCTCCATTCATCTGCTAAAAAACCAAGACTAAATTGTAACTGAGGTAGCTTTATTTTTATTTATAGCAAGTATAAAACAACAAAAATTTTCTTCAGAACTAAATCCTTAACAATTTGTCTTTTCAAAGGGACATTTAGCTCTCTTATGTTCCAAAGTATAACACTCAATATAACGATCAGGTAAGAGCTAAAAGCCTCTCAACCTATTTTTTCCTTTTGTTTTTGTTAGATTTTGTTTAAAGGTTATAGTCATTTCAAACTCATCAATTATTTTCCATTTGTCTATATATATCTCCTTCTTAGTTCCATTTTCATTTTCAACTTGAGTATTTTCATTTCCCATGGTAGTCTACTTAAGTGGAGACTTGGGAGCTATTTGTTGTGGTGAGTTTTCTTGAGCTATATCTTTATTCTCCACTTGTTCCATAACTAGATTTGAGTTATTTTTTATAAAAATTGTAAATTAAATTAAGCCATTAAAGACAGCCACAATTGTTACAAGCATAAACCATCTAATTAAATAAATAGGTTAACAAAATATCATAAAAGTATCACAATGGATTAAAAGCAAGTGTATATGCTAGCCATTAATCCCATACTGATATAAGACTAGAGATAATCTGAATTTTGTCTTCAAAGGTGACAAAGGTGTGACTTAGTTTCCTTAAGTGTTTTTTTATGTAGCCTTGAATATTTTTTCTCAATGTCCTTAAATATTCTCATATTTCTTTCATTCCGCATAGCTTGTCCTAAATATGACAGAGCAACCAAAAGACACCATTGCTTTATTTTATCATGCATGTTTAAAGCTGAACCCCAAACTACAATATGATCCTATTTATCTACTACATCTTCGAACAAACATCTTTTAGTCATATCATTCCATAAAAACTAAGTGAACTGGCATTTGAAGAATAAGTGAGTAATACTCTCTGACTTCTGCTTTTATAATACACATCCATTTGTAATAGCCATAAACTTGTTAAATTTATCAATTGTAGGTAATTTATTTTTAATTGCCTTCCATATTATGACTGAAGCTTTACGCATCATATACTTGCACCAAACAAATTTATACCATACTACCATGTTTTCCTACTCTTGAAACAGCTTTCTACAAGACACATTGGTGAATTTACCATGTCTAATACCACCAGTTGATATTTGTTTGTTTTCCTTGAGTTCATTACTATTGATATGATTATACAAACTAGAATCTTGAATCCTTGATAAGATCTTGGTTTTGTGTTCTAAAGATTAAGCAACATATTGATCATCACCAATGATATTTTGATTGAATTGAGTTCACTATTATCCTCAAAAACTCTAGTAATTAACCATATGTCATACCAAAAGGATGTATTGATACCATTTGCTAATAATTTGATCCGATATGGCTTAACATTCGCTACTTAGTTTGAATATTGTTTTCTTTGTATTTGAAGTATTTTTAGGTATATTGACCTTCCATAGACTCCTCCTTTAATGTAATAAGGATTTATTCACTTAACCCATAAGGATTGCTTGTCTTCAATGATCATTCATAACGTTTTAGTAAGCATAAACAAATTATAGTTCCTTAAAGAGAGAGCGTTTAAACCACTATGCTTCTTTAAAGAGCATACTTAAGATCATTTAATAGGAGTGTAGTGTTTATCTTTTTTGCTTATAGGGCATAGAAACTTTTTGATAATAACATTAATTGTCTTAATAACATCCTTAGAAAATATGCATGTAAGTTGACCTATTTAGACTCAGTGAATTGAGTACATAAGAAATGAGTTGTGCTCTCCTAGCTAGGGAAAAAGCCTTTATGCTCCAGCCTAATATCCTAGCTTATATCTTATCAATTGGCATTCTGTAATCTCTATAAGTTGTTATGGAAGCAATAATAGGAACTGCTAGATACGTAATTGGCAATTCATGCTTGTTAAAGTGTAGCACCCCCTTACTGTAGGGTACACACCGGGATGGCCGGAGGTCATTCTGGTATATATCCTACAATAAGGGTGAGCTATGTTCGATCGCTACATTCACTTCACAAGGCATCATATCATTACTCATTTATAAAGCATCATAAGAAAATCACAATATTTTAAAACCAACTTTTTTCTCATTTCATTTCACAAAATCGAAAGTCTACATTGTATCTTTCAACACTAACCATATGTACATCATCAAAACCTAGTATAAAAGTAGTACATGAAAGAGGAAAATATACAAAAACTATCTAATTTGTCCAAAAATCCCAGCTGAACGACCTTTGAGCGATGACTTCTCTTGCCAAATAACAATCTACACGGTTGGTAGAGCCTCTCGATAGCTAAAGTCGTCTCACGGTCTTAAAAAGACAACGTTACAATTTTGATGAGTTTTGCTAACTCAATGAGGTAACCATCATCGATGGTTCACTCAGTTTATGCAACACAACATTTCACATAACACATATTTCACAAAATTGTATTTTACATCAATATCATGTTTTCACTTAAGCACAGGCAAATTGCATTTCAATCAATTAAACATACTTAAGCAAATGCACATGGAATGCTCATGAAACTCTTTTCCAATTATTACGTTGTTGTGACCGAGAGGTTAAACTATCCCGTATCTATTTTTGGATACTGGGCTCATTGATAAATGTCCCATATAGGGCTCATTAAATGTTGAGCCTGAGGGTCTGAATCACTTTTGAGCTCTAGGCTCTTTTTCACTCGTTGAGCTTTAACCTCTAGTTGGTGGCTACTCTGGTCACAACTGCCATTATGTTTCATGCATTCATAATATGAAATTCATCAATCACACTTACATGATCCCATTTAATCACATTACCATATCATCGGACCTTAGTCCGACATTCAACATTAAGATGATAATCACATTTTCACTTACGTGCACATGCTCATTCAAAACACATTTATAAACAAATTATGTACACTTAGTTCATCTCATTTACATACAAGCAACACTTCAATATCTCAACCAAGCATCACAATCATCGTACCTCCTGTCCGGAAACCAACACAATCAATCACATTCATTTAATTATTTCAAAACAGAATTTGAATAAACAAGTAATTAAGTGAGACCGTCTAGGTTACTCACAAGTTGCTTCTAAAGCTAATGCCTAGAAGTTCCGGCAACATCTGGAGGTTGACGTTCCAGTTGTTCCTCTATATCAAACACCATACACATATATCACAATTTGCAAAATTATGAGTGTTTAATAATGCACATGTACAAAAGGAATTATCTATAATGCATGTTCATGACAACCCTGGGTATCTTGCCATCAATTTGATCACAAAATCATTTTCATATCAAAACTCATCTAAGTACAATTTATACTTAGGTTTATGCCACACTTAGACCCTTAAAATCTCAATTCATTTCTTATTGACTCACTTCAGATTTTTCCAAGTCACACTTTCGAGTCTACTATTTACATTCAATTAGAAAGCAAAAATGATGTAATTTGGTCATAATATCTTCTAGAAAAGTGGTCTTATCTTTTCATTGACACCAAAATTACTCAATTTGGTTCAGAAATTTGGAAGATATACCTCCAATATTATCGTGTTGTTCACAATCAAAAACAGTGTACTACATACAACTTCAATATCTTAAAGAAAGAATCAAAATTTGACTTCTTAAGAAAATTTGTAAGCCTATATCTCTAGTTTACTCCAAATTAAAAAGCGTCTCATTTGGAATCCTATAGATCCAAATATAATCAAAATGCTGAAGGGTGTTCAGGAAGAAAATCCTATTTCACTGTTCCAACAGGTTCCACACTTTGATTTGATCAATATTTCTCAATTCAATTCAGAATGCTACAAACATTAATGGAGGGATAGAACACTGTGTTAGGAATCTATTGGTTCAAGAATAAGATCATTTGGAGATCTAGAGAAGAAGTTATGGTCAAAAGAATGAAAGCTATTTAGGGTGAGTCAACCCCTTTGGTCAAACCAGCAAAGTCACCATACTTTACTTCATCTTCTCCACCGACATCTCAA
>JANZXP010094461.1:0-42152 GCA_027576715.1 Erythroxylum flavicans
ATGCAACAATCAAATTTCATTAATATCAAAGACAAAATATCCCGAAGGTGAGTTTAGACAAATCCTCAACATTCAACGAATATATCATCTATGGCTATCTCAAATTCTATACAATCATAAAGAATGAAATAAAACCAAAAATTGAATCGGAATGGATAACGGAGGCAACAACAGCGAGAAACCTCCTGTTACGGGAAGTACTTCTTATAGGCTTCTTCTCCTTGTCTCTCTTCCTTTGTTTCTTCCTCGATCTCTCGATAAAGCTCTTTAGGGTTTCGGGATTGTGGCTGATGCAAAAGCTCCCTCTCTTGTGTTCTTTATGTTTTTTAAATACTTTATATGTCTTGAGCAGCCCTAGGGTTTTTTATGGTCGAAACGATCCAAAAAATCTCTCAAAACTTGACTTTTCTTTTGTTTGCGCATCTGCCCAACGTAGGCCACGATCATGGCCTTGCATGCCATGATTGTGACCTGCATCAAACCTTTCTGTCATGATCATGGCCTAAATGCCACGATTATAGGTTGTGGCAGAGTCTTTTGTTAGGCCACGATCGTGGGCTGGCTCCCATGTTTCTATCACGATTGTAGCCTATTGTGCCACAATCATGGGTCAGGGTTTCAGGCTAAAAGTCTCCGTTCTATATTCTTGACCCTGAAACACTGTCAAACACATCAAGGTACTTCAAAAACATAATATTTAAGCTCAAAGACTTATACTAACCTATAAAAAACAAATAAACACACAAACTAACATAATTATAATGTAAACATATACTAATAACTCAAATTAACACTTAATACATAATAAATTAAGCCCTAAAGCATGATACAATTTACAACTATCAAAATCGAGTGTAAACTTCATAGCCCGATCCCCTTTTTGTTTACTAGGAAAATGAATTTGTTCCAAGATCGCCAAATATGTCGTTTGGTTTATTCATTGCTGCCCTAAAGAAATTTTGAGAGAATCTTCTCAAGGGAATGTACCATAGATTTTGGCGGCTTAAGTGCAGCAAAAATATGGATTGGAATTGAGGAAAGGACATGCTTGATTAGTATAAGGCGACCTCTGAGCAGTAGAAGCTTTCCCATCAAGCTTAAGACTCATTGGGTCACTAAATCAATTAGATGTTGAAAATAATGGACATGCAATCAACCGTTGAATAACTAACAACCTAAGTATTTAAATGGAAAAATACTCGGTTGAATACCAGAAAAAGAGGAGATCATATGAATCTGGGCTAATGAACATCTCTTGGAGGCATAGAAGTAGCTTTTACCTTTATTAATAGACTGACCCGAAACCTCCTCGTAATGTGATAGGAATTGGAATAAAGCCAATCAGGATTTTTTAGTTTCCATGGTAAAGATAATTAAATTGCCTGCAAAAGATAAATGTGAAATAGGGGTAGCTCCTCTTAACAATGAAAAAGGTTAGCTTTCTCCCCTAGACTGGAGAGATTTGAGCCTACGCCCAAAACCCTCTGTAATAAGAATGAATTCATATAGGGAGAGAGGGTCTCCCTGTTTTGGACCTCGTGTTCAAGGAAAAAAACCTGAGGGAAATCCATTCGCTAAAATTGAAAACCATCCAGCCTTCAAATTATTCTTGATGAGTTGAACAAATTTGGTGTTTCTATCACCCTCATCCAGCCACTAGATCTTGGTTTTTGCTTCCAAAAAGCTTCCTCCTCCGTTAAGGAGCAGATGTATACTACTTGGGCTTGCTTAAAAGCCAATAAGTCATTTTCCAAACCAGAATTTTCATAAGAGAGCTCCATTGACCATATTTGCATTTCAACTCTTTTGACATTTTCTTGAATATTACCAAAGTGTTTTTTATTTTAGGAATTGAGAATCCTCTTTATCCGTCTGGCTTAAATAAGAAAATATGCATATCGTAGTCTGCCATAGGTAACTTCTAATTTGATTCATCCATGAAGCCGGTGTGTTGTAGCCACATATGTTGACATTTGAAGGGCAAAGGCATGCGTTGAACCTGAAGAGCAACTTTGCACAATATTGGGAAATGATCAGAAGTGGTTTTACTCAGTAAATCTAGTGGTATATTAGGGAAAGAGGTAACCCAATTGGTGTTGAATAAAACTAGGTCTAATTTTTTATGCACACGACCACTATTGCGAACTCCCGACTAGGTGAAGTTTCCCTCCGTTGTTGGCAAATCCACCATTACACCTTGTTGGATGAAATCAGTAAATTCCAACATTGAAAGTAGATTTGGATGGGGTGGGCCTTTGTACTCTTCAAGGGATGATATGACGTTGAAATCTCCCCCAACCAACCACGACGAGGATTCGATTGTACCTAAAAATTCCACAAGAGAAGACTAAAGGGACCTGCATTCCAATCTTGAACATTTTGCATATACTTCTGAGATATAGACTATGGAAGGGTGTAATGGGTGATTAACTGAAAAATTTACACATTGGTCTGACTCAAAGACTACAGCCAAGGAAAAGCTATGCCTCTACAAAGTCTAGATTTTACTATTTGTTGAAGAATAACAGTAAAAAAAACTAAGAGTATCACGTAATGAGGAAATCCTATCAGCGAGTAGAAAAGGTTCTAATAAAAATAACATTAAAATTGAATATGTTCGGCATAGTTTTTTTAAGCGACATACTGAAGTCTTGTTGGCCATTCCAGAAAATTTAATTAATCATTAAAATGAGGGGGAAGAGTTGGGGATCTGGGAATAAGAATTGAGTTGTTCTGTTCTTGTTGTAAAGGAGTGGGAGGTGCCACGTTTTTCCTAGGGCAACCCCTTTGCTTTAGGACTATGAAATTCTTCTCAACCTTAGGATCGTCTTTGTAATCTGTTTCCAAAGACAGAGCTAGTTTAAAGTTATTTTCAGGGAGATCTTGAGATGTCAAATTCATATTTTGAGTCTCCACTAGCATTTGTACATATTGCAGTGAGTGATGAGCAAATGTGCTTGTCAGATGGACCAAAAAATCGTACAAACCTTGCAGCATCTCCTCCCAAGTTAATGATGGATAATCATTTTGTAGGTTTTTTGGAAGGAACCTCAAATCATCGATTGGTGCATCAAGGTGACAATTCTATTTTGGGCGTGTAGGATCTAAAATGAGATACGACTCATCCCGTATTACTATTTCTTTTGCAATGTCACAATCAAAAATACGTCCTTGATCAGCAATGCCTTTAGGCATAGAAATTTCACGGTGAGCATCTGGCAGTGGTGTGTGCGGCTCGGTGGCAGGATTAGGAGCAGTCGATTTTCCACAATCAACAGATCAGTATAGACTTCCATTTGTGTTGAAGTTCCTGTTGGTGTTGCCTGTGGTATTGGAGCTTGCATTTGCAGTTGTTAGGTTCATGTTTCGGGAAAGCAGTATTCCTTCAAATTCTGTGGTATTCCCTCAAAGGGAGTGTGTGCTTTAGGTTGCCACTATTATTTAGTGGTATTTCCTTGTTTCCTAGGATTCATTCTAAGCTCAGGGTAAACAGTTTCAGGATGGCCTATGTGTCAACATTTGGTACAGTACACTGACAAATTCTCATATTCGATACGTTGCCAAAATCCATTTGATTGATAAATACCAACCCATAATTGATGAGGCTACTCTTTTAGGACATCTAGTTTGACCTGGAGTCTTGCAACCCCTGGGCGTTTGAGGGTAGTGATTACCATATCCAATCTTAATGGTGTAACTAACAGAGAAGCAATTTTGAAAAGAGCAGATTTTGCAAAAAAATATACTGGCAACTTGGGGAAAGATATCCATACCGGGATAATTGAGGCCTTTTTTTTGACATTGAAATTTGAGGACCATTTGAAGATGCGCATAGTGACATTGTTAATATACTATATAGTTCAAGAATAAATACGAAGATAATCCTCTTTACTATGAAGTTGTATCAAAATATGGCAATTGTCCAAGAGTCCTATTAAGAATGAAGACCAATGATCCAGTGAAGCAAAGTATTTTTACAAATCATGTACTGAAGGTCGACCCAATTTTGGGTCATTTTTGTTGCAACCTTGATTAAATTTACCGATGAGTAACTAAGCATACGGTATGGTAAAATGTTGGACTTACTCTGGATTAAAGAACATAGCTGGGAATCCACAGTGTGAGCCGGCTTTCGCCTCATCAACATTTGCTTTATAGGGAGCTTGAGTTTGTAGAGCTAACCGGGGAGCCTTAGAGGATTGAACAACATCAACGAAAGAATGTTGATAATCGATTGGGAGGCCAGTAACCTATTATTGCACGGTTGCCATTGGAATTAGGGTAAGGACAGGAAAGCTTTTCTCCCCTGATTATAATATAGTAGTATATAAAAACTAGAAAATTATAACTTCTATTTCATACCATTTTAATGAGAAAGAGGCCTATATGAACGATAAGGAGTTTTTAATAATGGTTTTCCATAATAATGTTTTTTAATAATAATGTTTTTTTACATAATAGTGGTTATAATCTTGCGAAAAAATTATATTTTGTCTTTGTCCATATGTTATATTGCAAAAAATGGTTATGATGAAATTAAGGTTAATTGTTCTTTTTCAAGCAGAGATCGAGGCTTCAATGGCTTAAGCAATATTATAAGTTGTATGATATGAAAACATTAATAGCTAATTGTTTATTATCTTTCTTACAAGTTGTGGTCTATATTGAAGAGCAATGATAATTGTCCAATCTCATCTGTCTTCATTATAGTTTACGATTGTCTATCTATTAAGGTAAGTCGTTCAACTAAGTAATGTCTACGATGCAATCGATTTTGTGTTCTTCTTTGCAATTTTACCTCTAACAATCATTGATGAGTTTTTAGGCTAGGTTTTGTGCCCAAAATAAGTTCTAAAAATACCTAGGCTATCCTACTTGCAAGTATACGAGGTAGTTGTAGTTGATTATCTATGGTCGTTTCCTACAGAGATGAAATTGGTCCACTTAAATTAACCTTAAATAAAAATAAAAACATATGCAATTCTAAATATTTTATCCCAATTTGTTGAGCTAAAGCTTTAAAGAAAATCACAAAATTAAGTTGAAAGGCAAATGGAATTAACTGGGAGAAAAAATGGATTGATAAATCAAATTGGGAAACTCTTGAGAATTAATTTCACTATTTTATTCTCCTATGCATGACTAAGGGAAATAATTGGGTGGTCGTCTTACTAAAATTAACAATTGGGTTCTAAGATCAACTAAAATAATAAACTAAGTCTAATTTTCATATTCAACAAGTTATCATTTGATTTAATTATGGAAACCCAATTCCTAATTACCACTTAAGTTAATATATTTCTATTTTTTAACCTAAGCGTCTATAATTGTTTTTCCATATTAAACTTCTTTTTTTGATCCTTTGTTTAATACCAAAATGATGCAAAGTTTGGTCATGCTCTTACATCCATTCAGTTCAGAAACTATAATAAACATAGGACAATAACATAGTCCCTTAATCATGCATATTTGACTAAAATAGCTACATTAATCCTCAAGAAAAAGAGATCATCCCATCACGGAAATAATAAGATTCATCATATTAAAATAATTTAATCTCATCTTTATCAATATAGGAAAAGTATTAAAGCAATAAACTAAGTGAATAATTGAAATGAATGATTAAAAGATAACAGAGTATGTGTCTACCAACTAACAGAGGAGTAAGTTTAGTAAACCCACAGAGAACTAATAAATAAAATCAACAAATAAGTGTTCGGACGAAGGAGTTGTAGTGATCTCCTGTCACTCTCAAGCTTCCTGTATTGGCTCTTGCCTTCTGCTTCTGCTTGGTTCTCACCCAGACGCTCAACTGCTCATGTTGCTTCCATCTTTTTATTGTCTTCTTCTTCACCTCACCCGACTGGTCTCTGCTTTCTCTCCTTCCTTCTTCGCCTTCTTTCTTTCTCTATTTTTGTCCTCGAATAAATCTGTGGTGTGTAAAATGATGGAATATGGAATAAGCCGCCACCCTCTTCTCTTCTTTCTAATTGTAGTCTCATTTTAGGTCTAGGTTTTCAGGCATTCAACCTATAGATGCCATGTAATACTTAGACTAATTAAAGGAAAAATATGTCATGGGGTGACTTTTTTTGTCACAACTATAAAGGCTGGTCACCATCATAACTAAGCTTGTCACAGTTTTAGTCACCACCGTGACTAAGCTTGTCATAGGCTTGTCATGGTGGTGACAACTTAGTCACCACTTTTCTTTATTATTATTTTTCTTTTCATGCAAAATTTACGTGAGCATTCATCTCTTCAACCTTCATGCAATATTCACACATTTTCACTCAATTCATCTCACATTTGGATAAAAACATAAGGATTTGTAAACAAATTCAAGGTATGAATGCAAGCAAATTAGACATAACAATCCCCCCACACTTAAACTATGTTTGTCCTCAAGCAAAATAAAGAACACTAGATTATAAAAGAATAATCAATAAAGACAACAATTTTACCAAATAATGGTCAAAGATATCAACTATCATTTCAATAAACATAACCTGAGAACTCGAAACTTATAATACTCCTTGAACAGACTATTCTTCGCATATTTCTCCAAAATCAACAAGTACTTTAATTTAAAGAACCATCAACAAGTGTGATAGACACTCACTCCACTTCCCATCCTCTCAAGCATTCAAAGATAGGATATATTGACTCATAGTTCATTTTGTGTAATACATCTACCATAGGCTTCCTTACTTATCCAGTCTCCACTACTCATATCAAACACAACATCAATTTGAAGATCTTTATTTTGGTTGTAATGAGGTTAGGCTAGGGGTAGGAAAAAGGAAAATCATAGTTTAAAATCACAAAACAAATTGAGCATTTAAAGTAATATAAATAATGAAGCGTAAAACACTCAATTCTTTCCTTTCAAGTTAACAAGATTAGCACTCTCATTTTTATGTCTTTCCTCTTTCTTTTCATTTTTTTAGTTGTCTTCTCTTCCTTCCTTCCTTTTTATTTCTTTTTCTTATTTTTTTTACTTTTACTTTTTTTCTTTTTCTTCCTTTCTTTTGATTTTTTCTTTTTTACTTATATTTTTCATTTATTTATTTAGAACAATTTCAAGTTTAGAAGAAAAAATGTTGAGGAGAGGTACAAATTAGTACAACCCTATCTAAACCTAACTCAAAAACCAACTATATGCTATGATTCCCCCACACTTGTTCAAACAATTATTCCCTCAACCCAATCGTTCCCATTCAATTGCTCAACTTGCCTTATAGTAAATACAATTAAGAGGATAAATAATTAAAGTCAAGGCTCATATTTTGGGGGGCTTACTAAGTGTGAAACATTAAGGTGGCTTTTTAAAAAAAAGGGTAAATTCGAATTGCCTTCATCATTTCAATGTTTGCATAAGGTTATGTGATCTCAACTAGTATTCACAAGCAAGTTCTAGAGTTCCTTAATCATGAAAGAACCCTTTCAATAAAGAATACTTGAATTTGGTGTTTAGTACCTAAAAATGGTTGAAATTCTTACCAAATGAAAAGTGTTATTCATCTATCACAACAAGTTGATGTCCTTTTAATTGAAGTCCAAGTCAATTAGTCTAAGCATGCAAGTATACTCAATCACTCATATTATGCATTTCTAATCCCAATTGGGTTTATATCATGACCATATGTCTGTAACTATTAAATGGGAAAGCAAACACATAATAGACAATTAATAAATTTTTTTAACTAATACTCCCCCTAAAAAAAATTAACATGAACAAGGACAAGTATTAAAACTAAAAGACATTAAACTGACATGTAGTAAAAATAATAAGAAGAAAAAGGATAGAAATATGATATAAATATATGGATGGTGGCTGCGTTGATATGGTATGGAGCATGGCATCCTACAACGAGGAGTGGAGAATAACTACAGGGAAGACAAATATAAGAGATTGAAAAGTAGGTTTGTGCACACAAAGCAAACAGATTATGTCGAGTTTCACTAAAAAGGACTAAAAAACAGCTAATTGAAAAATCAAATAGAGATTACATGGGCTGCCTCCCATTTAACACTTCTTTAATGTCTTTTAGCTTGACACCTCAACTATTATACTCAAGGTGGATCGCTCAAAGTGATCGATTCCACTGTTTTCTTCTCTTCATTGGGATTTTTCTCCAAGAATTTGCCAACTCTCCCTCAGTTGCATCAACAAGCAATTGGCAGCATTCATCACTCTCTTTAACCAAATCTAACCTCTTTTCTTCTTCTTCCTACAAGGCGAAATAAAAATATACAGCATTAATTTGATCAACAAAAAAACAGTCTTTAGAAATAGTATTATTAAACAGTAAAGATTGAAAATTCTACTATTTCACTAAAAACCATCATGCTCAATTTCTCGTTCTTCACATCAATCAAGATATTGGTAGTGGCTATAAAAGGCCTCCCTAAGAGTATGGTTTGCTCCTTCCATTTCTCTTTAACCACCCTATGTCTAGGAAAATAAAGTTTACAAGAACAATCAATCCTTCAACCTTCTCTAACACATCCTTCATTAATCCTTTCAAATAACGAATTGACCTATCAGCTAATTGCAAACACATGTTTGTAGGTCTTAACTATCGTAGATCCAATTTCTTATAAATAGATTGAGGTATAAGGTTTACACTCGCACCAAGGTTAAACATACCCTTAACGTCATCACCATTACCCACTGATACTTGCACAAGAAAACTCGCTAGTTCTTTTAATTTGAGGTGTAATTGCTGCTGAAGCACTGAAGTTGCAACTTCTGAAACTATCAACTTCTCATTTGGCTCAAAAAAATTTTTTGGTGCTTAGTTCCTTGAAGAAATTAATATAAACTAGAATGTTTGTGATCACACCTAACAAAGGTAGATTAATATTAACTTTAGAAAACATGTCATATAGATCAGAAAATTGCTTTTTTTATTTTGATTCCTTAAGGCGACTCAGATATGGGATTGATTGTCTATAAGGATTAGTCCCCATATGCAATCTTGGTCCTTTATTACAGTCGATTACATGCCCCAATTTTTCATCTTTTTAAATGTCATTTGAGAAGTTGTCGTACCTATTGCTTCCTTCATTCCGCTCACTTTATTCATTGGTGAGGCTCTTTTCCTCTTGATTACTTGCACCAGATAAATTAGAAGGGATCTCTACATAATTATCAGTCACCTGACCACTTCTCATAATAGTAACTATTTGAGCTTGCTCAGGTTAATTGGGCAACTTCCCTTTCTAATGGTTGTGCATTTAAGCAACGAATTGCCCTATTTGAGTCTTAACCCTCCTTGCAGATCCTTCCAAGGAGTAAAATCTATTATTATTTATTTCTTGATTATAACTTGTTACCTGAATAAACGCATTTAGATTTTCCTTCAAAAAGGCTTACGCTATAGATTTTGACTTGAAGATTGCCCTTGAAACTGGTTTTGCCTATGAAAATTCTGATATTGTGGTTGGGGTTGCACTGGTGGATTGTTAGTCTTCCATGAAAAATTGACATGGTTTCTCCAACCAGGGTTATAGGTGTTTAAATACAGATCATTTCACACCCTTGGTTGAAAATCATCAAGTGAGTTTTCTTGTTCTTTCACATCTACAGAAGATTCAAAACAATATCAACAAACATTAGCTCTATGACCATATGTTCCACATACACCATATACCTATTGATTCGGAAAGTTTTAGGGTAGCCTTTTAGTCAAAATTTTTACATGCTTTGTCAACTCAGCCAATTGCATAGCCATTTCTTGATTTGAATTCATTTTATGCAGTCTAGCTCTTCTCCCTCTCACACGTTTTTATTGAGAATTGGTTCAACATTTCAAAGATCTCATACTTTTATGGTATGAAGCACACGTCCTTTGTATGTTCACATTTCCAAATTACATTTTTGTCTATATATACGTAATCTTTTTGTCGAATCTGTACATACCGATTGTTTATAATCATTTAATTTGTTCGTGTACAAGATTTTAATTACAACTTCAAAAATATTTATATACAAAATAATAAATAAATAAACTAGGTTAATTACTAAGGCTTTTTTTCATCTTCATTGCTTACATAATCCGAACCATGTAACTTAAAAAAATTCATGCTCGCCAAATTTTTTTTAAGCGACTGTTTTCCACTTGAAGACATTGAACGTATGCTATTATTAATGAGGATAAGGTGATTGTCTTAAGGCCAAAACCAAGACCTTTGATATGTACCTAGCATCTTATTGTAAATGTGTTCTACATTTGCCTCATTTCCTTTAGACATTGATGTTTATAGCAACTCTTGCATCTTTATTCTAAAATTAAAAAGCAATATTCAATGTAAATATTATTATTTAGTACTAATAAAATAAACAAATTTTTATACTTATATAGTTATTTTGTGCTTCTTCAGACATCCACTCTTGACTTTCCTTATAGTAAGTGAGTTTATACAATGTGATTTTATCGCACTCTTTTCCATGTAATTCCTTCTCACTCTATTTTATGGAAAAAAAATAAATATATATAATGAATAATATAGTGTTTATTGATATAATTATAACATAAAAACGAATATCTTACATATTCATTTCGCAGGATAACAAATGGTTTGGAGCTTTGGTTGTGAGGAGTTTTCATTTGTCTTATGTTACCCTTAGCCTTCTCACTTTTTTTCTAAATATAGTCACTAAATCATCTAAAAGGATCAATGGAAGCAAATGTAAAGGGAAAGAAAACAAACCTGAACATTAGGAGAGGCCCAATAACCACACTGTAGTATCCCGTCTCTCAAGTTGTTGAAGGATTTAAAATGTTAGACTATTGAGTCACATGAGTGGCATCATAGAGAATGAATTTGGTACATTTATGACATGATTTTATAATTGTATTCAAATGCATAATATTAGCATACACACATGAATTGTGAGTTAGACAAATTACACTCAATTGACATATTTTAGGGTATGAAACTAAAATGAATGTGATATGAATGTGTATTTCCAATGTCTCATACTTTGTTTTACCAATAACAAGAATTAATTGATTACAATTAGCAATTTGAAATTAATTTTTACAATTGAGAGATTGAGGAATTAATATGTACATCTAGTCTAAGAGAAATGTCAAGTGGCAACATAAGTTGACATGTGGAAAATTAGGATGACTAAACGTATAAAATAAGTGACAAATGGCATAGATAAATTAGTAACATTTGACATGGGTAATTAATTAACAAATGGCAGCAATGATTGAGTAAAAAATGGACTAATAACTAGGTGACCAATGACAACTTTTTGATCGTTGTGCATTAATGTGTGTTTTTCTAAGTATTTGCCATGTGTTTCTTACATAATAGTTTATTATTGTTGTATTTAAGGATTCATTTTATATGTTTTCATTTAGCTTGATCTTCATTGTTGTTATTTTATGTTTGATGTTAATTTAGGGTAATAATTGATTATTTTGATTTAGGAATAAAGATTAAGAAACTTTGCGATTGGGCTAAAGGCTAAAGGAGGAGAAGAGAAGAGGAAGCATTATGACGCAAGAACCCACGATCGTGGGAATCATGTCAGTTCCTACAATCGTAGGATTTCTAACCTAAGGACATACGCAGGGTTCACTTAATTTTTAGGTTTGCTGGACTATATAAGGTAATAAACCCCTATGGAGGAAAAAAAAAGGGAGACCTTCGTGTAGAATAGCCTCATTAAGTGAAAACACATGTTTGGACTCTTGAGAAAGGTGGAGATTCAAGGATCATCAATCACAATTGGGAAAAGAGCTTATTGATGGTAAAACCTATCTACTCATTTTACGCTCAAAAGTCACAAGTGAATAGGTCATGACTTGTAGTTAAAAAGAGTGGATATCGATCTCAGGGATTGATGCCTAGACACCACTTAATTTAGACAAAACTTTTGTTTAAGAAATGAAATTGTTTATTGCAATTAATATGGAAAATTAAATTAAAATTAGAAGACTAACACAAAACAATAGACAATACTAAAGTGCATAAAAATCGGAATTCAAGAATCTAAAGATTAGAGATTACTTTTTTCCCTATTTTGTCTCCCTCCTATTTTATTAATTGAATTGTGTCTCACCCTAGATTTCCAAATGTATTAATTACCCTTTCTCATGGTATGATTAATTGTCCCTAATCGAATTAAAGGGAATCAATTAGATGATCTCTTAACCTACCTAATAACTCTATCAATTTAAGTAGTTATTAACCTATCCTATGGGTGATCAATTGAATTTGCCGAGATCTCTCTTCTAACTAATCAATTCACTTGATGATTGTACGTCTATAGGCTATCAACTCTCGTTGTATAATTCTAAACAAAAAATCTTACTCACTCTCTCGATTTGTTGCAAGAACACAAATAAAATCAACAATCAACAAAGACACTTTCATTCAATTCAATAAGATAGGAGTTTTAACAAAATAGTTCAAAAGCAATTCTTAAAACTAAATCAGCCACTCGTGGTCTCCATAACATCATAAACATTCAAATAAACCATTTTACAAAGAATAGAAGAAGTAAAATTGATAGAAAATTTAATAAGGAAACTCCTCTTCTTTGCTAAAATCTGAAAATTTTGGTGTTGATGTGCTATTTTCCCTAATCTTGATGATGATCCTGGACTTCAATCCTTCGTCAAAGCTCCACATTTGTGTTCTTCACTCAAGGATGGTGTTTCTACAGAAGGGTTTCGTCTCCCCTAGATGATGGAGGATTAATTATCATTTAATAGTCCAAAAATTCTATGTTTAATGAAGCCCCACATATTGTCTCGGATTTCCCACGATCGTAGGAATCTGCAACAGATGGACTCCTCTTTTCTTTTATTCTTTTATCTTTATCTAAATCTCCAAGTTGTGCCATCTTCCTTCCTACATAAAAATGGTCAATTCTTACCTGAAATTAACGTCAAACATAAAAGAACAACAATGGAAATCAAACTAAAGGAAAACATACAAAATGAATCCTAAACTACAACAATATTCACAAATTATGCAAGAAAACACATGCCAATTACCTAGAAAAATATAGCCTAATGCACAACTACAACATCCCCACACTTAAATCTTTCCTTATCCTCAAGAAAAATAAATACAACCAACTAATTCTATCACTTCATTTTCACAAAGATCAAAGCATACAATTCCTCAAATTTAAACTAACTCAAATATCAAGTTAATACACATATCATGACTACTTTTTCATTAGTGTACATAAGCAAACTCAACAATTAACACCATCAATCAAAGATAAGAAAAGATGCGAAATGAATTTTCCTCATGGTTTTCACTCATTTCTCTCAAGTGTTTAATGGATAGTCTTTCGTTCAAACTTCCTATAGGAAACTACACTACCATAGGCTTGCTAATACATCAATTCTACTCTACAATGATTACATGCATAAGTAGATCAAAAGGACTTGTTTAGGCTTGTAATGTGGAAAGGGTTAAGGTGGGTAAAGAGGGAAATAGGGTTAAGCGCAAGCATTCGTAAAGTAACAAGGGGATAAAAACGAGATAACAAAAAATAACTTCGTGATATACAAATATAACTATATTCTACACTTATTTATGCTACTCATATGTTCTTCCTTTTTTTGTTTCTTTTCTTTCCTTTTCCTTTTTCATTTTTCATTTTTTCATTTTCTTTCTTTCTTCCAAATACATGGAAGAACTATGAATCAAAATAGCACTATATACATTGTAATCCACAGGCAGAAATATACTTATCTCATCTCAGTAAAACTTTCAGAACGATCCCAACTAATATATTACTTAATACTCTACTAAGCTTGTGAATTGGTAGGTTAATAAAGTTTAACGTTTTAAATTTATTGGTGTTTTCAAGAAACAAAAGGTTAAGTCTCAATAGGGGTAGCAAGGGATAATACAAAGGGTAGGTCATTTAAACCAAGGGTTAGCACAAAAAAGGGTCTAAATCATCTCTATTAAGTATGCATCCAATAGACTCAAACCGATTCAAAGCAAGTTCTGAAGGTAATAACCTAAGGAAGTATCGCTCAACAAAGAAATAGAATGACTATAGATGGATTCACATGGCTCAATCCTGACATTGGCTCAAATGAAAACTCATTATGCATCTCTACACTACCTCATTGCTCAAATGTCAATTTGTGATTAAGCTTATGTAACCAACTATTTTTCATCACTCTATATAGTTCACTTTCTACTCAAGTAGCCTAATTCGACTTCAAGCATGCATTCAACCTAATTCCAACTAGCACGACAGAACCTTATAGTAATATCCATCAGAATGATTCAAATGTGCTTCAACTACTGACGCAAAGCACATGATATGCCTAAACATGCATCCTATTTAACAAAATGCAAATAATGCAATTGAGAAAGTCAATGTCACCTCCCTACACTTAAAGTTCACAATGTCCAAAATGTGACAAGTCAACCACAAAAAAAGGGAAAATGACCTCAAAGCAAACAAAAGAAAATGAAACAAACAAATGAAATCAAATCAAATAAAAAAATATTGGCAAGCCAAACAAAAGAAAATGACATGAAATCAAACAAACATAAAATGAAATGAAACCAAACAAAAGAAAAAAACAAAATTTAAAAGTAAAAAGATAAGAAAAGCTTATTCAGAAGATGGTTGCAACGGTGTTAGTGAAGGAGCTTCAAAATTATTCCTCCGATAGAAATTAAGAAATCTCTTCTTTAGGCTACGCTACTCTTTATAGACTTGCCACATTTGGGTGTCAAGCTCATTTAGTTAAGATGTCATTTTCTGTTGGTTGGAGGCCATCTGGTCGAGGATTCGTTGAAATCGATCGGCCTCCACGGGTGCACTCAGTTCCTCCTCCACTGCTTCTTCCTCTAGCTCTGCGATTGCTCGGGATGTGGAGGATCTAGAAGTGGCTGTACTGGTGCCCCTCCTGATCCTCATTGCAATACGCGTCTGATGATTTTAGAGTTCCATATAATAGAGCTCCAAAATCTCAGAGCGTCTCAAATATGATATGTCAAACATATCATGTGCAGTTGTACGCACCTACCTTATATCAAGGTTATAAAACCAAGCTAAAGCAGTAACAATATGAGACATTTCAAAGTATGAACTCTTTTTATTTACCATACTCACTATTGATTGAAAAATTCTAAAAGGTGTATTGATTTTAATTTTTTGATCCATGCACCATAAAAAGAAATGTTCTTTGACTGAGCATTTGTTGCTTTCAATTTTATTAGATATAGTTAGACACATAAATTTATGTAAAAGTAAATGCCTGGCACTCCGAATTAAAGAATTTGGTGCATTACGAGAGTGAAAATATTCTTCACCTATGAGAGTTTTTCAATAAGAATTGACATCAAAATCAGCGTGACCATCTAGAATTTTTGTATTTGACAAATTGAAAATTTCACACATGATAGGAAAATCATGTTTAAAAACATTTCCAGTTAACCTAAACCAGAAAACATCGATTTTAGGGTTATATCGGACAGTCGTAAAAAACTCTAAAGTTATAGTAGCGTAAATAGGAACATCACACCGAACAAACCTATTCCACCTTATGTTTACAGCTAGTTGCTTAAGTTTTCATCTCACTCATATGTTCTCTAACAATTCAAAATCAAAATAAAGAGGGGTGATTATTTCTCTATCCCTAAGGTCACGGAAATGCGTACTTCTTCCTCTGAGTAAATTGAAAATAGAGAACAGTAAGTCATCGCTAAATTGCACTTATCTTTATCGAAAACTTATAAGTGGAGTTCATCAACCGATTTCCGAGCCATCATCTTCCTTAGTGCCTTTGTAAAAAGAAAATTTACAAAAAATGAGAAAAAGATGAGTGAATTCGATTTTTAGAAAGAGAGTAAAATCATACCCAAATCTTTGTGTTTTTGAATGATTAATGCATGAAAAGAGTAAAGGATTGTAAGATTAATGAAAAGAGATGAACAAAATACCAAGAATCTAGAAGAAAATGAAGAGTTTTAGAAAATTGGAGGATAGAATTTTTTGGGTTAGATAGAGGAGTGAAATTTTGAAGAATGGGTGAAAGAAGAAAAGGGGAGGGAAAGTTAAATTTCCCTCCAGATGGAATTCCCACAATTGTTTTCAGGAGAGATTTCCCAAGATCGTGGGATTTCTCTCTAAAAAGTTTCTAGAGAGATTTTCCATGATCTTGGGATGAGGTGATTCTTACAATTCCAAACCTTCTTCCAAGCTTAATATTAGTTCTCCATGATCCTATAACCTACAAACACATCAAATTAATATTATAATAAAAAATTTTGAAAAGAAAACAAGTCGAAATTTAAATAAAAACCAAATAAACATCAATCAAACTCAAATCAGACATGATCATAGCTGAATAATTCAAACAAACAAATAGACAAAGACAATCAAAAGGAAGTAGAATTCCATGGGTTGCTTCCCATGCAGCGCTTCTTTTAATGTCGATAGCTCGATGCTCTTCCTTGGAAACTCAGCCAGGATTAATTATAAACAGTTTATTTCCACCGTTTTTGTTCAACATTGGTTGTGTAACTTGTAAGTAAGCTACAAATTGTAAAATAATCAAAAGGACAATATGGATAGCGTTATGAAAACCGATTAAGTTCAATAATGTCTTTTTTTCCAAGGGAACTATCAATATAACAGGGAATAACAAAAATCCCTGAATCTTCCATTGAATCCAACAGTTTGTCCTGTACGAAGGTGAGTTGCTTTCCTTCTCCCTTAATCACCTTTGTCTCCTCTATTTTTTCCACTTCCTAAATAGAGACTTTCATAACTTCTTCAAACTCAAAGTCTGCTGTCATCTATTCCTTGTCCTTTTGTTCTTCAGAAGATTCAAATGCATCAATTATTCTGAATGAACTCCTCTCCTTCGGATTCTTTAATACACCATTCATGTTGAATGTCACTTGGTCATCATTAATCTTAAGGATAAGGTTCTTTACATGGACATCTACCCAAGATTTTTCGATGTTCAAGCATGGTATACCGAGATCTGGCAGATAGTATGAAGGTTTTTCATCCTTTGCTTCATCTTCTTTCTTGATTTCTTAGTCTTCTATAAAGTCAGGCTCAACATGGTCTTTCACTGGTTCTTCTAATTCGTCCCCATTTTTAAGCGTGATAGCCTCATTTTGCTCTCATTGATCTAATTCCATATTGCTCAGAGAGTCTTCCACACTTCTCTTACAAAATTAATAGAAAAGTTGTCTTACTTGAATCTCCAGGTTATGAATAGAAGTGGCATGATTTTCAAAAACTTGATCAAACTTCTCTTCTAGTCTCTTCTGACTTTCCTCCTGGATGGAAAACATCCTCTTTTGGTTCTCTTCCATTTCTGTTAGCTTATCCATGATTTTGTCGAATTTGGAATCCCAAGAACTTGACTTACCTTACTGAAATTCAAATATGTCTTGATGTCCCATGTGAGTACTTGCATTGTTGGACCAATATAAATCTTAGTGGTTCTTACACCCTGGAGTGTACATGTTCCAATAAGAATCGGTACTTCCCTAACCATACTATGCTTCATTGTAATTCGCAAAAGTTCCTTACTCCCTATAATAACTATCTTCTATCTTTGTTCTTTTTATTTCTTCTTGTCATCTAGCTCTTCAGATGTCTCATTCCTTATTCGAAGATTTCTTGATGTGTCTTGTGATATCGGATAATTTGTTGTTACCAAATTATGTCAATATTTGCGTACTTTTTGTGTTCATGCAGTTGTAATACAAAAGGAAAAGTATCAAAATTCTTAAATCAAAGTAATCTAAATTAAACATGATGCTAAACAATCAATCCCCAGCAATGACGCTAAAAACTTATTGATGGTAAAACCTATCTACTCATTTTATGCTCAAAACCTGTAAGTGAACGGGTCTTGACTTGAAGTTAAAAAGAGCAGATATTGATTCCACAAGGATTGATGCCCAGACAGCACTTAATTTAGACAAAACTTTGTTTAAGAAACGAAATTGTTTAATGCAATTAATCTAGAAAATTAAAATAAAATTAAAAGACTAACACAAAGCAATACCAAAGTGCAAAAAAATCAGAATTCAAGAATCTAAAGACTAAAGATTACTTTTATCCCTATTTTGTCTCTGTCCTATTTTATTAATTAAATTGTGTCTTATTGATGGTAAAACCTATCTACTTGCTTTACACTAAAAAAATTGTAAGTGAACGGGTCGTGACTTGTAGTTAGAAATAGGAGAAATCGATCCTATAGGGATTAATACCCAAACAACACTTAATTTAGACAAGAATTTGTTTAGAAAACGAAATTGCTTAATGCAAATAATCTGAAAATTAAATTATAATTAAAAGACTAACACAAAGTAATAGACAATACCAACTTGCAAAACAATCAAAATTCACGAATCAAACTTGCTTTAGGGCAAGTGGGAGATTGTTAGAGTTATGTAAATATAGTGCCCTGGAAAGCATGTGTATTTACTTATAACTTAATTTTCTTCTAGTTACTTTTTATAATGAAAATATTTATTATTAATAAAATAGAAGAGTTTGGTTTTATATGTATGAGCATAATAAAACTAGTCAAAAGGTACCGAGATTCTTTTATAAATAATATACATATACATAGAGATGTATGGGAAACAAGTATATTATTAGAATCTAAATTAATTAATTCACAGTTGAGTAATTAAGTTGGTCGCTTGATTATGGTTTAAACTTTAGTGTTGCGATTTATCTCCATGTAAGTAAAGGAGTGTACTTCAAGGGAATTATGAGTTTCATATCATGATAGTAGTTGACTATCAATAATGGCACCATTAAATGAATCTAGAATCATGTATGTTTTAATGAATAAAGTAGGTTGTTACTTTAATCTTAAAATATATATTTTAGCATTTGCTTATTATGGACCACAATCTTAATAAGTGGTGAATTCATATGTGTTTCATTATAATTATTGAAATGATCAGAATGAATTTTTTACAGAGTATTAATCCAGTGTCTGCATGTTGGAATTTGGATTTTTTACACTAATTAATGGTTAATTAGAAGCCCAAATGAACATTTAGAAATGGGCTAGAATTTGGTTTAATTTTATTAATTAGAATAATTAAATTAAAACAAAATTCTTAAAGAAATGGAAAGTGCAATTTCGGTTTTATTAGGGCTAAATGGGCAGCTGCACATTTAGCATTGAATTGCTAAATAAAGATGGTATTTATCATACTTTATCATCATTAAATGGAGTAATGATCTTACCATTAAATGGTTTAATGGTTGTCTTTTAATGATGACATGTATTGTAACCTTTTAGCATTCATTTGATTAAAGATGAAAGAGGTGCATTTGATGGATCATCTTCCTTCTTTCATCACTAAAATCGAAATTGACATGTCATTTTAGGTTATTGGTCTTTTTATATAGCCATCTTAAAACAAATGAGAAGAGTCTCATTTAATGGCTTCTTTATGTTTGATTAAAGAATGAAGTGATGTATTGGATGCTCTCCACTTCTTCCTTCTTTTCATACATAACCAAAATTGACAAGGTGTAAGAGAGGGGTTCTTGCATTTTTTTTTACTCTCTCTCCTTTCCTGCATGTGTTAGCTGAAGTTTAGATGAGAGGTGTCTCATCTTTGGCTTCTTTCTTCTGAGAAAAATCTCTTCCAAATATTTCTTCTCCTTTCCCATCAAAGGATCTTATTAACCATGTTGTCCAAGAAAAACAAGTGGTAGGTTGGATTGGTTAAGAATACAATAATAAGGAGAGGATACATTGACAAAGGAAAGGATTCAAAACAAGGCTAAAGAAGGAGAGGATAACACAGCAAGGAGTTAAAGTTGTAGCAAAAGGAGTCGGTAATATATTCTCCATCTTGTTCTTATGATAATTGTTTTCCATATACTGTATCATGTATGGCCTAGAATGTTCATTTGGTTATCTTGCTTCTGCTGTGTTTTGATTTCTAAAAAAGTTTTGAAATCTACCTTTTTAACCAAATCTTGCATGTCTTATTTTTCGATCCAACAATTGGTATCAGAGCCATTTTTACTATGCATGATTTCGGTTCCTATATGTGATGCATGGGTTGGAAATTAATTTTTTTATGCTGTATATTTTTAATTGATAGAAATATATATGGTGTATGTTTTGCTCTTTTAGTTGTACATAGAATTTATATTTATCCAAGTTATTGATATGTGATTTAAGGATACATACCTGAGAAAGTCAATTGAGCATACATTAAACATGATACATATATATGTAAATGATTAAATAATTTATATGATTGATCGAATTAGTAATGTGTGTTCAATACTTTTATATTGCATAGCTAAAAAAGCACAAATCAAACATCAGCATCGAGACATTGCTGGTTCGTCAAGGCAATAGCTTATCTGGGGTGTAATGTGAGTTACCCTAGATGTTTTCTCACCATGGTTGATTTGGTTTTGTTTAAAATTCAGTTATTGAATCATTACTTATGTGATTGTGATAATTCTATACGTACATTGACGATCCGAGGAGATAGATATTTGGTTTGCAACAAGGAGGGTGGTCAATCATCACCACGTTTCCTCCTTGGCTTCATTTTTCTGTTTATTTTGATTTTGTAATGTACAAATTTATGTAATGATGAAGATGAAGCAGCCATGGATTGAAGAAATGAAGAGGTAATGGTTTCGATGCATCCTTTTGTGTATTGGCGTAGTTTAGGTTTTGCGAAAACCAAAATGCTAGATTTTTGTTTCAATAATCAAGTTTCGGTTTTTCTGTAAAACCAAGTGCTGGATTTTTGTTTCAATGAATCAAGTTTTGGTTTTGATAAAAAACAAAGTGTTGGTTTTTTGTTTTAATGGAACAATTTTTTTGTTTTAAGGAAACCAAGTACTGGAATTTTTTGTTATGACAAAGATTCGGATTTATGAAAATCTAGTGCTGGAATTTTTGTTTTCAAAGTGACAAAATTTAGTTTTATAAAATGACATTGCACATTTTTTACCGAATGGGCCGGGTCATGTTAGCGAAGAGTTTGAAGTAGAAGATCCAAGTTCAAGAAGATTATTTTGGGCTTAAAAGTCTTGTATTTTTTTATATTCTAGGATGGACACTCAAAAGTGGCTTATTAGTTCATGAGATGAATGGATGAATGGATGCAAATAATATGTGATATTATATGATTGTATGCCATTTAGAAAATTGCCAACCCTAGGCTTTGCCGTGCATTCATTGTGTATGAGATATATAATGAAACAATATAGGATGGATAATAAATTGCATCAACACAAGATGGTATTTATTAAAACTTAAAGCCCAAAAAGATTAAGTGGGAGAGGATTCTCATGTGAGAGTCCACGATCTCCATATGATGGCCCATTGCATGTGGTGAAATGTTACTCCCCACCAGAGGACATATATCCTAGATCTTGCATGTTTTGTTTCATTCATATACATATCATTAGCATACGCGAATTCATTCATATGCATATCATTAGCATACACGCATGAATTATGATTTTATATACAATGCAAAGATAGTATATGCGCTCAATTGACACATTCTAGGTTATAAAAGATTTAAAATGATTATTGTGTATTGTTTATGTCTTGAATTTTGGTATGATGGATTACAATTAGTATTTTGGAATTAATTGTTAAAAATTGGGAGATTGATGAATTAATGTGTACATTTAGACTAGGAAAAATGTCAAGTAGCAAGACAAGTTAACATATGGCTGTAGAAATAAGTGACATTTGGCATTAGGATTAAGTGACAAATGACTTAGATAATTGGGTGACAAATGGGTTGGAGGTTGAATGACAAATGGCTTAGAGATTGAGAGACAAATGGACTAATTATTAAGTGACAATTGGTAGCTCAAGTAGAAGAAATGTAGCATGGTTCCTTATGTGAGAAGTGTCATAGCACTTACCACACACCTATCCCATGATATATACACACGAAAGACCATTTTCTCTTTCATTTTGTTATATGCTATCTTCTTCTTCTTCTTTCATTTTCGACACTTACACAAAACTCTCACAACTTTTGTGTTTTTGCCAAAATCCTTCACTTTGTCACTCTAATATTTTTTTGTCTTATTCTTGTTCCTGAAAATCGAACCTATTCTACCTTAAATTGTGACGATCTTGCAAGCTTGGAGGACTAAGTTAGCTTGATTAATTAAGGAAGCTTTTGAGCTAAATAAGTAAGTAAAGTGTTGTTCTTTATGGCATGCTTTAACAGAAAGATTATGATGATGGGTTGTGATAATGGTGTTTAATGAAGTGTGCTGAACTTTGATGAATAAATGGACGCTTATGTTCTATTTTTGTGTACATCATAAAAAATAGTTTATGAGTTGTTGTATGTATGATTTTGAGTTGGGATTGAGGTGAATTTGATGAGGAATTGAAGCATAATTAATGAACTATTATGAAGATATTTAGGATTTGGTATGTATATGTTAAAATCTTGAGAAATTAAAGGAGAATAAAGAGTGGACACTTGGTTCACTCATCCCATAATCGTGGGAAAGTCCTCCACGATAATGGAAAATGTTTTAGAAATAAAATTTTCTATTTTGTGTGACTATTAAACCAACTAAGGATAAGTTACTTTACTTTGGTGCATTTGGACTTGATTGAGCTTAAAATGAACCTAGTTTAATGTTGGATTAGTTTTTTAAGTGTTTGATAAGTTTAGGTTGTTAGTTGATGTTATAACTTAAGGAAAGGGTTGCTTGATATCAATGTATTTAAATTTGGAATTTTTAAGTTGTCTAAGAAATAAAGGTGTTCTTATGAATGCAAATGTGATTCAAAGAGTAAGAGTAATATGAATTAGGTATCAATAATGAGAATTTGGATATTTTGTGATTATATAATCTAGAAAATGATTGGTGAATGAAAGATGGATGAATTTAGAATAATCAAGTTTACTTGAGGTATAAACCTAAATTGCAAACTAGTTATATCCAAGTTATGATGGATGAATGGTTAAGATATGTGATTTAAGGATACATACCTGAGAAAGTCAATTGAGCATACATTAAACATGATACATATATATGTAAATGATTAAATAATTTATATGATTGATCGAATTAGTAATGTGTGTTCAATACTTTTATATTGCATAGCTAAAAAAGCACAAATCAAACATCAGCATCGAGACATTGCTGGTTCGTCAAGGCAATAGCTTATCTGGGGTGTAATGTGAGTTACCCTAGATGTTTTCTCACCATGGTTGATTTGGTTTTGTTTAAAATTCAGTTATTGAATCATTACTTATGTGATTGTGATAATTCTAGACATTGACGATCCGAGGAGATAGATATTTGGGATTGTATTAGGAGTGCTTTCTAATTGTATGTGAATATGAAAAATATATATACTCAACTAAATGTTGAATGTCAGACATAAATCCGATGAATGACTGTGCACATTGAATGAAAGTTATTGATAGAATGTTATATGAAATGATGCATTCCATCACATTGTTATGTATGATCAGATAAAGGAGTTATGACTGGAGTGACTAGTGTAAAAAGAGGTTAAAGCTCAGAAATATGCACAAAGAGCCACAGACTCAGTTATTAATGAGCCTGGTATCTACAATAGGTACGGGACAGTAAATGAAATGAGCCACGGGATAGAAAATAACCGTTCGATCATAACAAAATAAAATTGAGTGGAATCATATGTGCATTTACAATTATAACTTGATATGTATCATATTAATGATTGAATTGAATTATTGGATTGTTCTGAAATAGTGATACGAAATATTGTATACAAGTTGTAATTGTTGAAGCATGATTAAATGTGATGAATTATTCCAAATTAGATGTTCTGATTTTCTTGTGAATTGGAATGTGAATTGTCCTTGTGTTTTTATATGAGTGGGCACATCAATGATGGTTCACTCACTAAGTTCACAAACTCATCAAAATGTCAACGTTGATTTCAGGTGCTAGGGAGACCTAGCTCCTAAGACAAACTAGTAAAAGTCTAGTTCAGTTAATTTTGGAATCAAGAATGGCTCAAAGGTCTGGTCAGTTAATACCTGAGGAGTCTATTAGATTGTGTTTATTTAGTTTTTCATTTCATGTAGACCATTTTGTAAAAGAGTAGTAAACTCTCAGATGTTTTGGTACTGTAAATATATATATTATGAAGAGTAATGCTACAGTGTAAGTTATGTTTCTGAATGAAATGGGAAAAGTTGATCTTTTATCTACTTATGTTTTGTATGATGCTATAATAAGTTGATATGATTGCTATAATATGCCATTTTCATAGGGTATATTCTTGAATGTCCTATGGATGTTCGGGTATATGCTTTATGGTGGTGGTGTGTTACATGAAGGCGTTTTTAGGTGTTCAGAGTTGCTTTTTGCTACCTAGTTACTGGTATACGGGAAGAAACAATCAACATGATATTTTGTGATTCTTTTAACACTAAAGAAATAGCTTTGCAGTTCTCATGCACTAGGATTAGACAGCATATATTTGCTTACAATGATAGCCACTACTTTAGTTCTCAATGTCAACTTATTTGGAGAGTCAACTAGTTCCTGAATTCCAAGATCTACAACATTAATGATTTCTAATCATAATGATGTAATAACAATTTTAGTATATTGTATAGTTTTTTATGAGCTTATGTCAACATTTGCCATATTATATTATTACATTCTTTCCTTCTTCAAAAAAATATGCATAAGCTCATATGGTTAAACCAAAGCTAACAATGAAAACCTAAAAATAACCAAACACAAATAAAAATCTTGAAACTTTTCATGCAATTTGTTTAGATCAATCTCTAAAACACTCCCCATACTTAAAATTATATTTTCTTTAATATTAGGCATCAAGAATAAGAAAATAGAAAGATAGAAAATGGATAAGGAAGTTCCTGAACTAAAGTAATCAATAAAACTTAATACCTACAAAACTAAAAATAAAATTGTGGATGATTATTAAAATTTCCAAATGTCATACAACTTAAAAAATTTTAAATTTAATCAAAATAACAAAAAATATATATAAATTAGTCAACATAATACATAAAATTTTCTAAATCTAAATATATGTATGCATATAGTAAAACTAAAGCCATTGGGAAGCTTATATGGGTTGGTGAGGGAAGCTCTTATCTCTCTCTAACCACTTCACCTTTTGATCTTTCTTTCCTAAACCCTATCACATACACTTAATCCATATTTGTCCCAATTCAACCTCCCTAAGTTAACTTTCATTTTCCTACTCATTACACTCTAACAATTTTTTACTATTAGAGGAAAGCTATCTTTGACCTTAACCACTTATGATAACGTACCATTAAGAGATACCATTAAAAATTCTTCCATTCACCAAAGCCTAAATCTCATCTCTAACCTTGTCTTCCCTACCTTACCACAATTGGAACCTGATGAAACTGAGACTACCAAGTTCATGGTACCCATTAAAGGTTCATATAGCAAAACGGCATGGAATAAGGTAGTTGGAGATTCTTTAATGTTTGGTAAGCTATGATGCGTATATAATTATCTACCTAAAGTTTCTATTGCCTAAAGAAATTATTCATATGGAAGTGAAGAAATGGAAAGTTTCCCTTATTGGTTACTTTTTAGAAAATGCCTATCCTTTCCATAAGTTAAAAACTAGGCTAACTCTAATTGAAAACTTCTTGATATTGAAAATCTGTTGGTTAGTGACGAGGATTCCTTTATCTTTAAATTTGTTATAGAGGATAAGGAGTAAAGGGTGATGCTTAGGCACCACTTAATTCAGATTAATCTTTGTTTAAGAACTAAATTTTAATGGAAATAAACTGGAAAATGAAATTAAATTAAACAACTAACAAAACACAAATAACAACTCAAAAAGCAAAAACTTGGAATTCAAGATTTTCACAACTAGTGATCACTTTTTCACTATATTATGTCCCTCCTATTTGATTAACTAAATTGTGTCTTATCTTAGATGTCCTAATGTATTAACTACCCTCTATCAAGGTGTAATTAATTGTCCCTAGCCAAATTAAATGGAGATTATTAAGCAATCTCTCAATATACAAAAATCAATCCACCAATTCAACGAATTATGAAGTTATCCTATAGGTAATAAATTAAATTAGATAAGATCTCTCTTTTAACTAATCAATTAACTTAATAAATGTAGGTCTATAGAATGCCAATTCTCATTGTACAATCCTACAAAAATTACCCAACTCAATTTCTCAATATATTTCAAGGTATGCATTCAACATTCATTAAAAACATCTATCATTCAAATCAACAAAATAGGAGTTCAACAAGAAGTTCAAAAGTAATCTTTACAAATAAATTAGCCACTCATGATGACATTAACATCCCTAACAATCAAATAATCCATCATGCAAATGTTAGAAGAGAAAAAACAAAAGAAAACTAAATAAATCAAACTCCTCCTCTTCTTTGCTCGAATCTGGAAAATCCAACGTTGGTATGCTCCGTTCCCAATTGTGAATGAAAACCCTTGAATCTCTACCTCTCCTAGGACTCAAAACCTGTGTTTTTACTTAAGGAGGCAAGTCTCTCGCGAAACTCTTTCATCCATAGAATTTATAACTTTATATAATCCTTCAAACCTAAAAACTAAGTGAACCTCATGTATATCTTTGGGATAAACATCCCACGATCGTGGGAATTGGTATAAAACCCACGATCCTGGGTTCTTGCATTATAATTCCTCCTCTTCTCTTTTCTTCTCTTGGTCTCTAACTCAATGACAAAGGTTGTCATCTCTATTCCTATAACAAAATAATCAATTCTTATCCTAAATTAATATCAAACATAAAACAATACAATAAAGATCAAACTAAACAAAAACATACAAAATAAATCCTAAAAAAAATAATAACTTATTATGCAAGAAACACATGCCAAACACTTAGAAAAATACACACTAATACACAACCATCAACTTCCCCACACTTAAATCTTTTCTTGTCCTCAAGAAAAGTCAAACACAGCTAATTAATTCCATCACTTCATTTTAACAAAGATCAAATCATGCAATCCCTCAAATTTTGGCTAACTCAAATGTCAATTTACTACATATATCATGACTACTTTTCATTAATGCGCATAAGCAAACTCAACATATGGTACCATCACTCAAAGATAAGTATTGATGAAAAATGAATTTTCCTGACAGTTTCACTCATTTCTCTCAATTGTTTAAGGGTTAGTGTTTCACTTAAGCTCCCTATAGGAAACTATACTACCATAGGCTTGTTAATACATTAATTCTCCTCTACAATGATTGCATGCATAAATGAATCAAAAGGAATTGCTTAGGGTGGTAATGTGGTAAGAGTTAAGATGGGTAAAAAGGGTAAAAGGTTTAACACAAGCATTTGTAAAGTAAAAAGGTGGACAAAGGGACAAGTGTAAATATACTATTACCCTGCACTTATTGATGCTACTAAAATATTCTTCCCTTCTTTATTTTCTTTAACTTCTCTTTTCTTTTTTCCTTTTCTTTTTAATCCATTGAAGAAACAATAAAAAATAGCAACTAAATACAATTTGATTTAAAAGCAGGAGTATCACTCAACTCATCTCGGAACAAAATTGTGGCAAAAATCCCAACTAATGCATTACTTAAGACCCTACTAAGCTTGTGAATGTGTAGGTTAATGGGGTTTCAGGTTTTAAAATTTTAGGTGTTTTTAAGAAACAAAATGGTTAAGGCTTAACCGGGATAGTAAGGGATAATAAAAGGTAGCTTATTTAAGCCAAAGGTTAGCAAAAAAACGGCCTTAATCATCTATATTAAGCATATATCCAGTAGACCCAAATTGATTCAAAGCAAGTTCTAAAGGTAATAACCTAAGGAAGCATTATACAAACAAAGAAATAAAATGACTATAGATGGAGTCACATAGGCTCAATCCTCACATTGGCTTAAATAAAAATTCATTATGCATCTTTACACTACCTCCATGCTCTAGTGTCAAATTGTAAGTAAGCTTCTGTAACCAACTACTTTTCATCACTCAACATGGTTCACTCTCTGCTCAAATGGCCTAATCCGAGTTTAAGTATGCATTCAATCTCATTCCAACTAGCATGATAGAATCTCATGGCAGAACAAATAAAAATGATTCAAGTGTGGTTTCATTGCTTAACACAAAACAACATAAAACAACTTAATATGCCTAAAACATGCATCTTATTTAACAAAATGTAAACAGTGACTAAAACAAACTAAAATAATGCAATTGAAAAAATAAATGTCACCTTCTCACACTTAGAGAACACATTGTCCTCAATGTCACAAGGCAACCACAAAATAAGGTAAAATGACATCAAACCAAACAAAAGACATCAAATCAAGCAAAATACATCAAACCAAACAAAAAGACATCAAGTTAAACAAAAGAAATAAAATAATGTAATTTTAGGGTAAGAAGGCTCATGGAGATTGTGGCGGAAAAGGCGTTAGAGAAGGGATTTCAATATTATTCCTATGGATGAACTTGAGGAATTTCTTCTTCATGTAGCGCTTCTCCTTGTGCACTTGTCTCACCTGCATGTCGAGCTCATCAATTTGTAACATCATTTGTTAATTTTTAGAGGCCATCTAGCCAAAGATTTGTCGGAATCTGTCAACCTCTATTGCTACAGTTAGTTCCTCTTCTACTGCTTCTTTTTGGGGCTCCAGAGTCGCCTGAGATATGGATGGTTAGGAACTAGCTGCTTTTTGGCCCTTCCTATTCTTAACAGCTTTGCGCGTCTAAGGATTTTAGAGCTCCATAGAATGAGGCTCCAAAATTTCAGAGCGTCTCAAATAAAGAACATCAAAAACATCTTCTGTAGCTATACGTGCACTATCCACATAAAGATTGTAAAATAAAACCACGGTAGTAACAATGTATGACATGCCAAAATAAGATTTTTTCTTATTAACACAACTTACAATAGAATGAAAAATATGATAAGGAGTATTTATTTAATTTTTCAATCCATGCACCAAAGGAAGAAAAGTTCCTTAACCGAGCATTTATTACTTTCAGTTTTGTTAAAAACCTTTAAGTACATAAACTTAGGAAGAATTAAATGCTCGGTGCTACGAATTAAAGTATTTAATGCATTCCTAGAGTCAAAATTGATTTCACCTGTTAGAATTTTCCAATAATCATCCACATAAAAGTCATCATGATCATCTAAAATTTTAATGTTCGGTAAATCAAAAAGTGCACGAATGATAGTATAATCAAGTTTATAACATGGCCACTTATCCTAAACCAGAATGTATCCATTTTAGGATTGTAAAACGTAGTGGTGAAAAGTTTGATAGTCATTATAGGATATACGGCACATCACAATGTGTTAACCTACTCCAACCAATTTCTTAATGTGTCACCTTAATCCTAGATTTTCTAACATTTCAAAATCAAAGTATCTAGGAGGCATTAATTCTCTATCTTTAAAGTCCCAAAATTGCAAACCTTCATCTTCCAAAAAATTGGAGAATGGGGCACGAAAAGTGGCTGCCATATAGGTTTACCTTCTTCGGAGACTTGAAGGCATAGTTCGTCTGTTGGTTTTCAGGCGACTTGCTTCTTTGGAGCCGTTGGATGATAAAAATCTACAAAAATAAGGAAAAGAGAGGTGAGCACTTTTTTTTTAGAGAGAGGGAAAATCTTACCAAATCTTTGGATTCTTGAGAGATTAACGTGAAATAAATGTAAAGGAATGAAAAATTGATGGAAGAGGTGAAGAAAATACCAAGATTTGAGTGTAAGATGAAGGATTGGGGAGGTTAGGAGAGTGAGTTTTGTGGTTTTAGAGAGAGAGATTGTGAAAATTTAAAGAATGAAGAAAGAAGAAGAAGAGAGGGAAATTTAAAATTTTTCAGATAGGTTTCCCACGATAATGGGAATCCCTATCATTCCCATGATCGTGGGTTAACTCTCCAGAAACTTTCTGGGGAGCCTTCCCATGGTCATGGGAAACACTGTCATTCTCATAGTCATAGGCTAAGGCTCCAAAATGATTTTAGAGAACCTTTCCATGGTCGTGAACACTCTCATTCCCACAATCGTGGGTTAAGGCTCTAGAAACTTTCTAGAAAACCTTCCCATGATCGTAGGAAACATTCCAAGTCCCATGATCGTAGGTTACTCTAATTTTTCCAACTTCTTAACCGTCTTCCAAGCTTAACATGCATTCTTAACATTCAAACAACCTGAAAACAAATAAAAATCACCCAACCAATAAGTAATTGAAAGAGAAAATAAGTTAAAACTCAAACAAAATCCAAATAAACACCAAGCACACTCAATCAAATCAAAGATAATCACAACAAATAAATTAAAAAAGCAAATAAACAAAAACTAGCAGAGGAAAATAAACATGCTAAATTAAGGTCATTAGCTTGACCATACCACATGCATTTATGAAAAAGTGGAAGAAAGGAAAGAGATGACTTCCTTTTCTGATGAATATGTTCCTCTATAATATGACTTACATCTGTGCCCATTGACCTTGAATGCTTCACCTTTATCATTTTCCATCTCCAAAGCTCTATGGGGAAACACTTGAAGGATCTTGAAGGCCACTCCATCTTGACTTGAGCTTTCTGAGAAATAATTAAAGCAGTGAATTGAGTAAAAGCACCAAGTCTCCACTCTTAAACTCCTTCTTTTTGATGTGAGCATAATGCCACTTTTTTGCTCTTTCTTTGTACAACTTGACATTTTCCTAAACTTCAAATCTCAACTCTTCCAATTCATCAAGTTGTAACAATCTCTTCTCACCTATTAAATTCCATTCCATGCTCAACTTCCTAACTACCCAATAGGCTTGATGTTCTAACTCCAATGGTAAATGATAAGCCTTGCCATACACAAGTTAATATGGTGTGGTACCTATCAATGTTTGGAAGGTTGTCTTGTCAGCCCATAAGGTATCATCTAAATTCAAACCCCAATCCTTTCTTGACGTGCTCCCTACCTTCTCCGAAACTTTCTTCAACTCTCTGTTCACAACCTCCACTTGGCCATTAGTTTTGGGATGGTGAGGGGTAGTCCCTCTTTAATGAACATTGTATCTTCTTAGAAGGGCCTCAAATGGTTTATTGCAAAAATGGCTCCCTCTATTAATTTAATGTAAAAATGGCTCCCTCTATTAATTTAATGCAAAAATGGCTCCCTCTATTAATTTATTGCAAAAATGGCTCCCTCTAGTAAAGATCTTTTTGATGAACTTTTGAACCACTTTACCATCATTAGTTGGAGTACCTATTGCCTCAACCCACCTGGACACATAATTAACTCCAACTAATATGTAAGTGTTACCTGAGGAGGATCGGAATGGTCCCACGAAGTCCAAACCCCATACATTGAATATCTCCACCTCCATAACGTTTCAAAGTGGCAACTCATCCCTCTTCAATATGTTGCCCACTCTTTGACATCTATCACACTTTAGCACAAAATCTTGAGTATCCTTGAACAAGGTTGGCTAATAGAATCCACGCTTTAAGATCGGAGCAGTAGTCTTGTTAGCTCCATAATGCCCTGTATAAAGTAAGCAATTGCATTAAGATTTCAGACATTTCATCTCTAAAGACACACCTGCGAATCACATTGTCAGCACATATCTTTATAAAGTACAGGTTCACCATAAATATATCAAGAACATTGAAATAAAAACCACTTCTTTTGTTGATATAAAAGATCAGAAGGAAGAATACCACTTGAGAGGTAGTTTGCAATATTTGCAAACCAAGGACGAAAAAGATTATTTACCATCATTAATGTCTCATCAGGAAAGGTCTCCTCGATTTTTGCTCATTCTTCATGATGTCCCCCTGTAAGACATGCTAAGTGATCCACTATAACTTTTTCTGCTCCCTTCTTGTCTTTAATCTCAATGTTGAACTCTTAGAGCAAAAGCACCCATCGGATGAGCCTAGTCTTGGCATCTTTTTTAGCAAAAGGGTAACGTAATGCTGCATGGTCTGTAAAAACAATAACTTGTGAGCCTAAAAGATAAGAATGAAATTTCTTACAAGCAAATACCACCGTAAGCAACTCTTTTTCAGTAGTTGTGTAGTTCAGTTGTGCTCCCGTCAAAGTCTTGCTTGCATAATAAATAACATGCAACCTCTTTTTTTTCCACTGACTAAGTACACAACCAATAGTATGGTCACTTGCATCACACATAATCTCAAAGGGAAGAGACCAATCTAGTGACATCGAAATAGGTGTTGTTGTAAGTGCCTTCTTTAACCTGTTAAAAGAATCCAAATAGTTATGATCAAACACAAAAGGCATATCTTTAACTAATAAATGAGTTAAGGGCCTAACAGTAAGAGAAAAATCCTTAATGAACCGCATGTAGAACCTTGCATGCCCAAAGAAAGTTTAGATACCCTTGATGTTGGTGGGAGGTGGTAGCTTTTCAATCACTTCAGTCTTAGCTCGATCCACTTCAATCCCCTTGCATAAGATCTTATGGCCTAATACAATTCCCTCCTGGACCATGAAATGACACTTCTCCCAATTTAAGACTAGATGGGACTCCTTACATCTTTGAAGTACTCTATCTAAAATAAATAAACAATGATCAAAAGAATCTACAAAGACAAAGAAATCATCCATAAATAATTCATGTCCATAAATATGGCCATCATACACCTTTGAAATGTTGCAGGTGAATTGCATCAACCAAAAGGCATCCTCCAATAACCAAAAGTACCATAAAGACGAGTGAACGTGGTTTTATCTTGGTCTTCTAGGTATATAAACACTTGATTGTATCCTGAATATCCATCAAGAAAACAATAAAAAGAATGACCAGTCACCCTCTCAATCATTTGGTCCATAAAAGGTAAAGGGAAATGATCTTTCTTGGTAGTCAAATTTAGCTTCCTATAGTCAATACACACTCGCCAACCTGTGATGGTATTAGTAGAAATCTTTTCAGTTTTTTCATTCTCTATCACTATCATGCCACCCTTCTTCGGTACACACTGTACTGGACTCACCCACTCACTATCTAAAATAGGGTAAATAATTCCCCGTATCCAACAGCTTCACTACCTCCTTCTTCATAACCTTTTGCATGTTTAGATTTAACCTTCTTTGTCTTTCCCTTATAGTTTTACATCCTTCTTCTAGGTTAATCCTATGCATCATCACATTAGGTCTAATCCCCATGATATCATCAATTTGCCACCCCATGGCTCTCATCCTCTTCTTAATGGTCTCCACCACTTTCTCATCTTTCTCACAATCTAATATGTTAGAGATAATGATAGGTAGAGTATGGTTCTTACCTTAAAAGGTGTATCTCAAATAGGAAGGTAAGGGTTTAAGCTCTAAAGTAGGGGGCTTAACAATTGAAGGTGGTGTGGGTGTATCTATGCCCTCCAGCTTTTCTAAATCAACTTCCTCATATAATTTTTCTTCTTTCACACTCTCATCCCTGTGCACTTATTAATTTCATCAACTTCCTTTTTAACCTCCTTAACATACTCATCCACAACATCAATTTTCATACACACATTACCATCCATCGTTTTTTTCAAAGATATTGACATATTAAATTCCACCTGCTCATCACAAAAGACAAGTTTCCCTTCATATACAACAACTAATGCCCTACTAATATTCATGAAGGGCTTACCCAAAAATATTGGACAATTTATATCATTTTCAAATTCCAACATAACAAAATCAACAGGAATAATAAATTTGTCCACTTTTACCAATACATCTTCTACAACTCCAAATGGCTTTTTGATAGATTGATCTGCAAGTTGAATTAACATGAATGTTGGCTTCACCTCTCCTAGTCCTAATTTCCTGAAAACAAACAAAGGCATCAAGTTAATACTTGCACTTAAATCATATAAACATTTAGGAAATTCAAAATCACCAACAACACATGGAATAGTAAAACTCCCTAGATCTTGTAGCTTTGAAGCCATTTTGCTTGATATGATCAAATTGCAATTTTCCGTCAATGTTACCATCTGATTGTCCTCCCAAGTGCATTTATGTGTAACTAACTCCTTAAGAAACTGTTAAGTCAGGAGGACTTTACAATTATTAGTTTTAATGACAATCAAATAATAATAATGTTAGAAATAAATGAACTAGTTTGATGAGTGTGTTAAGTGTACAGAAGAAACAAAACACAGAAGAAATGAAACACAGAAAAAGCAAAACACAGAAGAAGTAGACACAGAAGAAGTAGAAGATAGAAGAAGTCAAAACACAGAAGAAGTAGACACAGAGAAACAAAACACAAAAGAAACGAAACATAGAAGAAGTAGGCACAGAAGAAACAAAACACAGAAGAAGTAGACATAGAAGAAGTAAAAGACAGAAGAAGTCGAAACACAGAAGAAACAAAACACAGAAGAAGTAGACACAGAAGAAACAAAACACAAAAGAAACAAAACACAAAAGAAGTAGAAGACAGAAGAAGACGAAACACAAAAGAAACAAAACACAGAAGAAGTAGACACATAAGCAACAAAACACATAAGAAGTAGACATAGAAGAAATAGAAGACAGAAGAAGTCGAAACACAGAAGAAGTAGACATAGAAGAAGTAGAAGACAGAAGAAGTCGAAACACAGAAGAAACAAAACACAGAAGAAGTAGAAGACAGAAGACGCAAAAAACAGAAGAAACAAAACACAGAAAAAGTAGAAGACAGAAGAAGCAAAACATAGAAGAAACAAAACATAAAAAAAGTAGAAGACAAAAGAAGTTGAAACACATAAGGAAAAAAACACAGAAGAAGCAAGACGTAGAAGAAAACACAGACGATACAAAGCAGAAGATATACGAGTACATCGAGCAGTTAGTTAGTTGGAGTTAGTTACAGAACTCAACTAACTAGCGGTTATCAAGAATCAAGAAGCAGTAATCAAGAATCAAGAAGCAGTTATCAAGAATCAAAAATCGGTTGGAGACTTAGACTATAAATATTAGTCGTAGTCGAAGACTAAATAACTTTTTGAGAGATCTTTGATTTTACAAATTTTAAGCGTTGAAGTGTATAGTTAAAAATTCTGTAGTGCGATATTGGAAGAGCCAAACTACTGTAACAATAGCTCATGATATCTTTCTAGTGAGAGAAAAAAAAGGCTAAGAGCCTAGAGAGGCTAAGATAGCAAAAAAGAATACTTGGTGTATGAGACCTGAAGAGGCTCGAGAAGAAAGAAAGAATACTTGTAATTTGTTGAAGTATAGTGAATACTCAGACGAAATCTAAGGACTGGACGTAGCCCACGGTTTGAAGTGAATTAGTATAAAAGCGCAGTGTCTATCCTCTATCTCTCAATTTAGTATATTTTGTTCTTAAACAAGTACATAGAAGTTATTTGCGATTTATCTCATAACAATTTTTGTGATAGTCTTTTAACAAGTTAGAGAAGTTCTTATTAAGAAAAATTAAATAATTTGTATTCGCGAAAAGGATTCATAATTCAACCCCTCTTCTTATGTATATCATATATTATACATATTTTCTATACTAATGTGTGATTTACTTCATTTACTAGACTAAGACAAAGAGATTTACAGTATACTTGTATGAGCATAAAAGACCAATAGGAGTTGGCTAGAGAACTTTATACAAAGTTTAAATTATTTTATACTGCAACTAAATTGTTTTCAGGAAAATAATGTCCAACTTTGAACTATTGCTTTAACACTATTCGTGAGATAAAGAAAGCTTTATCTGATTGAACGTTTGATTCTAGTGAGGTTATTCAGGTTATGGTAGAGCAGATGATAGAGAAGCTAAATTTTTATTGATATATGGTTGGACATACTGTTGCAGTCATATTCATGTTAGACCTGAGATACAAGATAGAGGAGGATAATTTTATATACAATGTGTTGTATGGTGATCAGGCTCAAGAGCATGAATTGTCATTAAACAATTATGGTATCATTTGTTTAATGATTATTAACTCAGAATGGACAAAATTCAAGATCGGGACCACAGTAGTTTAGGTTGTTTAGCTCTGGCTTCAAGTCTAAGTTTAGGCTCATCTTCTAAGAGTAATTTATTACTTTCATTTGCAAAATTTATGAAAGAAAAAAGGAGTAAGACTTCATACAATATGACAGAGTTAGATAAATATTTAACAAAAGATTGTATGTTCGAAGTTGAAAGTATGCAACTTGATATCTTATTATAATGGAAGAGTTGTGGAAATAACTCATCGTGCTCTGCTTCATCCTCATATTGTGGAAGTTCTTACGTGCGCCTAAAGTTGGTTAGATGATGAAGTTAAGATGGTAAACTCTTTTCTTTTTTATATATCAATTTTGTCTATTTTTTATATTATCTTACCTTATATTATTTTTTTAATTTGTATATTAATACAACCATAGTTACTAATGTAAAGATGACTACTCATACACATACGCATACTCATCAATGAAGTGAAACTTGTTTTGATAAAATATTCAATGATAAAGTATATTTAATTATTTATTAATTATTACCATGTGCTTAATATTCTTTTAATTTTAATATTATAGTACTAAATATAATGTTTTTACATACAGAAGAAGTGAGGTAAACTATTGACAATCCTGACTTCTACATACAGAAGAAGTTTTTACATACAGAAGAAGTGAGGTAAACTATTGACAATCCTGACTTCTACATATAGAAGAAGTTATGTAAACTATTGATGATCATGACTACATCGATTAGCTACTCTCTTTAGTTTCCACTCTCCACTCTTACGGTCCTAGTCCAAAACATTATTTTATGATTTTATTTTGAATATTTGTAAATTATATCATTTAAGAAAGTTTTGATAATTATTTTAGTAAAATTTGTCATCAATTAATGAATTTTTTATCATATATATATATATATATATAGATACCAAACGGGCGGATCGGATGTTTTCAATATGTTGTTCAATATTTTCGATTCATATATCTATAAATAGAAGTGAAATTGTCCTGAAATAAGTGTTGAACTGAACTATTTAAATCTTCTTGTTGTTTTAAAATATTAGTAATTTTATCTGCAAATACTTGTTGTTGTTGAATTAATTCAGCTAATTGTTGGGATACACTCATAATGTTTTCTGAATATATTCAGTGAGTTGCTTAACTTGATTCTCAATGTTATCTAATTTTCATTCAGTTTTAGATTGATTAATTGTTAATAGAGGTTATGTAATTTTTATTGTTTCAGCTGGTGGATTCATACTAAATGGTCTACTAAATGATTGAGATCGAAGCAATGGAGATTGTGTAGAAGAGATGGGTATATCAGAAAATGAATGTCTTTTTGGTACTATAGGATATTGTATAGCAGGTAAGGTTCTAAGTTTTGTTCTAAAATTAGTTCCTACTTTGGCTACATCAGTGAATAATTTATCGAAATATATTCGGTCGGTATTTTTAAATTCAATACTATGATGTGAATTTGTTAAAGCATAACTAATGTGATAAGCTATTGAAAATGGATATTGTCCTTGATTCATTAAATTTTCTCTATAAAATTTATATGCAATTGTTATCGTATCATCTAAATTGGGTGATTTTAAAGGAATTCCTAATTTTAATCAAGTGTTGAATTTTATTTTTTCATAGGCTAAATTTCCATTCATCATACCTATTATTTGATCATTTAAATTCGTCATTCGTTCATCTATAATTGCCATTCTAGTAGGTGAATCAATTCCTTCTTGAAAAGTTGATTTTAATAAAATTTGGATAGTTGATGAATATAACCAATTTTATGTCTTTTATTTTTTGGTATCTTTTTTAATTGTCTACTTATTTGTTCTTGATCGATTAGCCTAATTCTAATATGTCCATTACATTGATTCATCTAAATAGGTGTTTCATTAATCATTTTTCCAAAGTAAATTATATTTTGTCTATCAAATAAATTAGTTATCCTAGATGACTGAATATCTTGTCCTGATTTTAAATTTAATTTAGTTTTAGCTATTTGTTTTTGTTTATCTTGTGTTAATGATGTATTTAAATGAAATGTTCTTTGACTTTCTTCTAATTCTAAAGTATATACATCGAGTATTTCGGATGAATCTTTCTCTTTACTAGTCATAATGTATTATGAACGTGAATTCTATGTAATTGTAATGATGTAATTAATGATTCTTTTTCTCTTATAAATATATGAAAGATTTGTCTGACTAGATCTAATTCTAAGTGTAATTCATTTAGATCTGCAAAATCTATATTCTCCAATGTATAAGTTTCAACATATTGAATTAATCTATTTGCAACATCGATCATATGTAATTGAGTTGATTCTATAGATGGTTGAATTTCTTGAATATATCGTTCTAATTGGTAACAAATAGAACAATTATTCATTGATATAATTTGTAATTAATATCATATTTCTCATAATTTTGTGTAAACTATTCGAGAAATTCATCTCGAAAGATTAAACAATGTATATATAAGTAATCACTTAGTTTAGTGGTAAGTCCAAAATGATAGATAATAATTAAACAATTAATTAATAATTCTAGATCTAACACGAAAAAACAAATTTCAATAAATTTAATTAGAATTTGCATAAATAATAAAGAACAAAATAACATGAAGAAACAGAGTATGAAATATGAATGCATGCTTAAGTGATATAATTTTGCATTTCATCTTTATACTGTTGTAAATCTTTTTGTAAATTCTAGTAAATTACTTTACTTATTGCTAATGTTTGGTGTAATTCACGAACACTGGGTAAATAAATCATAAATGGTGCATTAGAAAGAAGATTTAATTAACTAGATAATTAATTTATTTGTTCTTTATATTCGTGCATTAAACATTCAGTATTTGTAATTAATTGTTTTAATATTTGAAGATTATCAAAATACATAATAACTAGATTTTATTCAAGACAAAGTGGTACAGATCTACAGATATTCATTAATCTATAAGCTTCTTTATGCGTTTGATAGCCAGTTGTCGAAGATCTATATTAATCTTTTTGAGATCTTTACTAAACTGAATCATTTTAGCATAATGATATTCTAATTCATAGTTTTTCTCATTATGTGCTTGCTTGTTACGAGCTATATATTGGCCGATGCGTTCATCTAATAAATCTTCACGATCATAAAGTTCCTGGATAGTTCTTTTTAAAGCTTGCTTAGTCTGGAAATAACCCATTATCTGAATCAAAAGATGAACAGAGATTAGTCAATTAATTTGTTAATTTCTGCATATAATTGTTTTTTATGGATAAAATTAGCTCTTTTTTGTTGCTAAAAGTAAAAAATGATTTGCTTTCTATAAAAAATATCTGCTTGATTATGAGGGGTAAGAAGAGTTTGATCTATATATAATTGTTGTTGTTGTATAATATGATCAAAACATTTTGTACGATCATAGGTTAATGTAATTAGTTCTTTTAAAACCCGTTTTTGTTCAAAGTAAGATCTCATGACTAATGTTACGGAATTGATAAATTAATAGAATGATAATAATAAAATGATCAATGATGACTTAACATATGAATAAAGATGTGATGAAGAAAGTAAACCAATTTCTCATACCTCAATGAATGCCTTGACACCAAACATAGGTTAAGCAGCGATAGAGAGATATCAGAGAAAGAGTGTTTAATTTCTACATAAGAAGAACGCTTACAAGGAATGCCTTATATAGGCAAGGAAAAGCAAAAAATGGGAAACCGAAAGTATCGATAAAAGTAAAAAAGACAAAGCTGAAATGACTAAAAGCAAAAGGAAAAGTAAGATTCCCTAAAAAGACTAAAAAGCTAAAATGACAAAAGTAAAGTAAAAAGAATCTACGCTATTTACATTTTTGTCGGTTTCTACCGACACTTGTCTGATATGATTACATGGCTTTATTCTTCAATAATTGCTTCAATCGATTTGTTGTCTTCTGACTGCTGAGAGGTTGATACTTGAGTTGTGCAAAATGAACATTTATGCAGGGGGCTGATAGTGAAATTGCTGACAAATCGTCTATTTCCATGTATTATTTAATACTTCAAAAATTCCATCTAAAGCAATGAAAGGCTTAATAAACTGCTGGATGAGTTGTAATGCATCTGGAGTGATTGTGGTCTTATAAGTTGAAATCATGATTTGATTATTTCCTTTGTAATTGATCTTGACTGTAGAGTCTGCTTGGATTCTGTTGGCCTGAATAAATACACCTTCAAGGCATTGAAAATTAAAATGGTTAATTAATTCCCAATCAAATTGATGCTTTAGGGTTTCATCGATACTTAGATATAATCCATTACTGATTCCAATTTAAATAAATGCAATGCGTCCAAGTTTAATTTCTCCATCTTGTAAATCACCAGAGGTGAAAATAGGATAACTGCTCCAGATCTTAATGAATATGTCGCGGTCCTTGGCAAATCGATCCTTATAATTCTTGACGGCTTAAATAAATCCTGAGGGAAATTCAGAAAGAAGTGTTAACTAAAGTAGGTAAATGGTATCGATAAGTCCACTTTGGAAAAAGAGGTAAGTAGTAACGGAATCTGCATCTGGTAGAATGATAGCTTTGGGTCCATATTTGCCTTAATTTTGCGAATAATACTGATAAATCTTTGATTCTTCAGTCCAATTGTTCACTGCTTGAAAACACTCATAGAACATTTCTTAAGTCAGTTTGCATGCTTCCGATTGTATTTCTTTAATGGGTATAGAATTAATTCGATCCATGCTGGGAGGTCTGCCTAAAGACATCATCTTGCTAATTGGTGATGGAGCTTTTTCTAATATTTGTTTATACTGAGGTTTCAATCCAGGATTTTTGAACTCTGCAAAGGCTTTTTCTGCTTCCATGCGTGAAGTAAAACTTTTATGTATAATACCTGAGCGTCCAGTAATGTGTACAGCTGCTTTATGCCATTCATCATAAAGTCCAGCCATAGGTCCATTATAAATGACATAGGTTTTGCCTTCAACATAATCTTGGTTCTTTTGAGATTGATGCACAATATCTGCTGGAGTGGTTGAAGTTTGTTTAGTAATTTGTGATGGTGTGATTAGAGGAATATTTTTTGTAGATGTGGTTTTTGAAGTATCTATTGGATTAGTGATAGGAGGAATAGTTGATCCAAATGGTTGATTGGTATGGTTTTGTCTGAAAAGTTGGATAGTGGTTCGTAACTGATTTATTTCTTTTGTAGTAGTTCCAACTTGTTGTTGCAGGTTTAATAATTCTAATTCTTTCTGGGATAATGCTTCTTCCAGCTTTACAATAGCTACTTCCATTCTCGAGTTAGAATATCTGCAAGATAATTGTCAGAAGATTGAATATATTTAATTTGATAATTATCTTACTTTAATTCAAGTTGCCATCGAATAAGCCTTCCTTGATTGTAATTTATTCTTATTGTATATTTATTAAATCCACATAAATACTTTGAATCCGTTTGCACTTGAAATGCAACGGGTAATAGATCCATTCTCCACTTCCGCAATGTTTTGAGAAGGGCTAGTGTTTCTTTTTCATGAGTTGTATACTTGATTTTAGAGGAACTAAAAGTTCCATTTGTATATTTGCATAGTAGATGCTTTTTTGTATTTGGTGGTTGTGCTAAAAGACACCCTGCTTATATATCCATACTTGCGTCGATTTGTACCAACAATGTATCTATGGAAAGATAATTATATAAGAGTGGAAGATGCTTACAAAGGGTTTTTAATTTCTGAACTGCACGTGTCTTACTCTGTCCAGTTCCATTGCTGCTTAGGACTGTATTTTAATTGTAAACACTTTCTTTCTTTCGCTAAATCTTTAAGAAATCCTTAGTCAGAAATATAATTTAAAAGACCTAAAATTTGTTGTACATGTTTTCGACTAGTAAGTAGATCAGGAAATTCTTGAAGTTTGACTAATATATTAGGTTGTAACTTTAAATAACCATTATTAAATTTAATTCTTAAATATTCAATATTTTGTCTAGTAATTTTGGCTCTCTTTTTACTAAGAATTATTCCTTTATTTTTACAACGTTCTAATACAATTTTAACTTTTTTCAAATGATCCATTTTATCCTGGTTAGAGTAAATAATTATATCATCAATATAGACAAAAGTAAATTGTTCAAGTCCACTAAGGTTGTTATCCATAAATCT